>JAGXJF010003350.1:0-58394 GCA_019208055.1 Stipa capillata
TATGTATTGTACGTAACAAACTAGCTTTTTGTTGCTATGTGATGTTCGGAAATGTCTTCTTAATCTATGTTTGAGATGTCTTCTTAATCTGTGTTCGAAATGTCTAATTCATCTGTGTTCGAAATGTCTATTTAATCTATGTACGTTCGAAATGTCCATTCTGTTCTAAGCAACCATGTGCGGATAATGGAATAAACATATATATACATGTGGCGACGTGCTAGGGTTCTTACTTCACATCGTCCATTCACCTTGACCACGGCCATGGCCACTTGTAGGAGATCGAAGCGCCGCACTAGTGTAAGGCTAGTCACCACCGCATACGTTCCCAAGCATTCCTGACCGTGTGCGATGTGGCTAGTCATTGCACATGGCTTGTAGGCAATGACCATGTGCGATGTCGCTAGTCATTGCACGGCTCGTAGGCAATGATCATGGGCGATGTGGCTAATCATTGAACATGACCCATGGGTATTTCCCGTGTGCGATGTGACCACCCCGAGGGTCGACGTTGCAAAATTATACGCGATCAGCTAGTCCTACACGAGGCGACGGGAGACAAGGAGTCGCGTTGGTTGATGAATTGGTGGGAGACGACGGTTTGTGCGGGGAGACGAGGAATCACACTTATGTGTCTATGTATAATGTCTTCCTCTGTTCTTCGTCATCAAAAGAAAACCGCCTCCCGCACATCACCGCCTCTTCTTCCTCTCTTCGATTTCTGCCCCCAAATATCAGCGCCTCCCCATCCGACTGGACCCTGTCGGTAGCTCCTCCTGCACAGCCGGGAAGTGCAAGAGGGTGTCGCCTTCTCCGTCGCCTCCTCGTCATAGGTCAAGCTCGAAGCCGGATGCACCTCCGACAACCTAGTAGAGCGCCTCTCCCGCAAGACGGTTAAAGCCATCGACTGTGGCTATGGGGACATAGGCCGCACCCTCCTCTATGCATACATTGAAGGTGTACGGTACTCCGGCGCCTTCATCATCCACTATGTGCTAGCCAAAAAGTACCCACGGGCAAAGTTCATCATGGAAGCACACCACAAGCTAGGGGCAATTCATCGTCTACTGTGCTTCCAGTGGGTCGGAGCGCACCACTCGCCACACTATCGTCCACTGCCTCCACGCGAAGTAAATCTGGTGGGGTGCCGAGATGGTGAGCTTCTTCATGATCCATACAGTCACCCCTCTGGAGCCAGACCACGTGGATGAAGATCACCCGCTCGAGAACTTTTAGTTATTTATTTCATTTTCTATGTCTTAAATATCTGTTTGAAGTTTTATATATGTGCAAAGTCGCCTATATATATGTTATTCTATGAATGAATTGTGTGAAATGTGTATTTGGCTGATGAAAGAATTGTGTGAATGTGAAAAGATAAATTCCTGTAGTTGTTGCTGTTGCATTGCATACGGCCAAACTTTCGCTTTGTGCAATGTGCCCATCATCACACACAGTTCAGATGGAAGAAACGTGTGTGATGTGCTAACCAACGCACACGGTCAGAAGCTTAGGAGCGTATGCGATGTGGCTAGTCATTGCATACGGGTACGACAGAGGACGCGTGTGTGATGTGCTCACTAACGCACACAGTTCTTTCTCTACGCCTGTGTGCAATGTGGTATCGGTGACGCTTTTGTCGTTTGACCGTGTGTGATAATGTAAATATCAGGGACGGGTCATTTTCTGTAGCCGTGTGCGATATCAAATGACTATAAGTAGCTCGATAGACCTAGAGCTGGATCTATCAGTACGCTCGAGTAGGTGGTTGGAGGCGGCGGCGGCTCATTGGAATAGCGCGCGGCGGCTCGGGCTAATTCGAGCGGGGTGAGAGCTGGGGCGTGGCGGCAGGGGCGCGCGAGCTGCTAGCAGCAGTGGCTCGTGCGATTGCATGCAGGTGGCATATTTAGTTTCTATAGTTTCAATTAATGCTTCATTCTGTGTCTGAATTAATTCTTCATATATATTTAGTTTCGTTGAATCCTTCGTATTTATGTATGTAGATGGATCGGGGTTGGATGTCGGAGAGTCGTACAAGTCAAGCATATATCTGTGGCGTCATTGGTTTCATTAAAGTCGCTGAGGCAGACATGAGGAACGGGGGGAACCATTGATTTTTTGTCCATGCATTGATTGAGATAATTCTACACTATGGGAGAACCCAAGAGTGATCGAAGAATATTTGTTTCAGAGGAGTTTCAAGTTAGGTTATACATATTGGACCAAACACGGTGAAGAACTAGTAATGCATGAACAAAATGATGGCGATCATATGCCAAACTCATACGATCGCCAGCCAGATGGTGATGATACCGCTATGCTAGATCTTCATCAGATGATTAATGATTTCGACAGTTACCATGATGATGGAGAATACAGGGAATTCATGGGCTTGATGGAAGAGGCCGACAAACCATTGTGTCCAAACTGCAAGGCAAAGCACTCCAAGTTGGTAGCAACACTTGATCTCTTGAGGTTGAAGGCAGAAAGCGGTTGGTCAAACTTGAGCTTCACAAAGATGTTGTGTATGTTCGCAGAAATGCTTCCAGATGACAATAAGTTGCCAAAAAGCACCTACGAAGTCAAAATGGTGATTTGTAGAAGATACACGCATGTACTAACGACTATATGCTTTACCGTAATGAGTACAAAGATTTACGTTCATGTCCGTTATGTAAAGCTCCTCGATATAAGCGTAAATTAGCAAAGACAAAGGCAAGGCCGATGATGAGATCAAGAAGGGAGTCCCTAACAAGGTTGTGTGGTACTTGCCTGTAATTCCTTGGTTGATGCATCTGTTTGCAAACCTAAAAGAAGCAAAGCTGATGCGTTAGCATGTGGAGGGACGTAAGATTGATGACAAGATGAGACACCTGGCTGATGCCGTCCAGTGGAGAAGAATCGATGCGAAATACCCAAGCTTCGGTAATGAGCCAAGGAATGTAAGATTTGCAATGAGTACAGATGGAATGAATCCATTTGGTAGCATAAGCAGCAGACACAGCACTTGGCCCGTGCTTCTGTGTATGTATAACCTTCCTCCTTGGTTGTGCATGAAGAAGAAGTACATCATGATGTCGATGCTCATCTAAGAGCCAAAGCAATCTAGAAATGACATCGTTTACCTCAAGCTACTGGTGGTAGAACTACAAACATTGTGGAAAGAGGAAGGGGTCAACATATGGGATGCGTACAAGAGTGAGCCATTCAACGTACATGCATTGTTACTCCTTACCATCCAGGATTATCTAGCACTGGTTAACGCCTCAGGGCAGAGTACAAAGGGAGCCAAAGCATGTGTGACATGCATAGATGATACCACGAGTGTTTAGCTTCCGTTGTCATACAAAACCATATACATGTGCCATCGGAGGTTCTTGAGAAGAAATCACCCTTACCGTAACATGAAGGATTAGTTTGACGGGAATACAGAAAGAGATGCAAAACCAAGACCTTTTACTGGCGCTGAGGTCAGTGAGATGGTCAAGGATGTGAATGTGGTGCTTGGCAAGCGACAGAAACGCCCCCGTGAGAAGAGCGTGTGGAAGAAGAAATCAATATTCTCAGACTTAACTTACTGGAAGGATCTGGATGTACATCACTATATCGACGTCATGCATGTAGAGAAGAACATTTGTGACAGCATCCTTGGTACGTTACTCAACATGAGAGACAAAACAAAGGATGGCATCAAATCATGAATGGACATGGGCCATTTGGGCATCAGACTAGAGTTAGCTCCAGTAAAGAAAGATAATGGCTAGACGTATCTCCCAACTGTGTGTTACACATTATCCAAGAAAGAAATAATTGAGTTCTTGAATTTCTTGTACACTCTCAAAGTCCCATCCGACCATTGCACAAACATCAGGAGTCTTGTTTCAATGGAAGACAAGAAACTAATGGGCATGAAGTCACATGATTGCCATGTAATGATGACATAGATGCTCCCGGTGGCAATCAGAGATATCCTGCCAAAAAAGTATGAGAGGCGATCATGAGGCTCTGCGATTTCTTCAACACGATTTCTCAAAAGGCCATGGATCCCGATTCACTAGATGATTTTCAAGAGGAGGTTGTGAAGTCTCTATGCTAGCTTGAGATGTTCTTCCCGCTCTCGTTCTTTGATGTCATGGTCCATCTCATTACACACCTTGTGTACGAAATTAAGATGTGCAGGCTTGTGTTCCTATGTAGCATATATCTATTCGAGCAGTTCATGGGGATACTCAAGCTCCATGTTCAAAATCGGTATCGGCCCGAGGCAAGTATCATAGAAGGTTATACCTCAGAGTAAGTGGTTGAGTTTTGCACCGATTACATGGACAACTCACAACCTATTGGTGTGCCCAGTTCTCGCCACGAGGGAAGACTATCTGGAAAAGGAACTGTCGGAAAAGAAGTCAGTTGGAAGGATACTCAATTATTTGACATAGCCTATTTTTACGGTTTTGTAGCACATGACAATAGTTTCCCCTGATGTCGATGTACACATGGACATGCTACGGCAAGAGTTCCTAAAATTGCCGTACAGTTCAAAGTTGAACAAGTACAACCAGACATTCTTGAAATGGTTACAAAACCACATCGTCAATGGGCGGACAGATGACACGCTAACGTGGTTGGCAAAAGGGCCAGCATTTACAGTTCCAAGTTGGCAAGCATACAACATAAATGGGTACATGTTCTACACGAAAGATCAAGATCAAAAGACCACATTTCAGAATAGCTCTATCCAGGTGAAGCCATAGATACAGATGGAAAGGAGAAATTTTACTACAGGATCATAGAGGAGATTTGGAAGCTTGACTACGTGACATTCTTGATTCTATTATTCAAGTGCAAATGGGTCGATCTAAGACATGTCCAAGTTGACAATTATGGTTGTACATATGTCAACCTCAGAAAGTAGGCTACAGAAGTGAACCCTTCATTTTAGCATCCCAATGTACCCAAATCTTCAATGTGAAAGACCTCGTCCATAAGAACTGCCATGTAGTGATGTATGAAAAAAGAAGGATCGTAGGAGTGGAGAATGTTGTCGACGAGGATGAATACAATCAGTGTGATGACTTGCCACCAATTGGAGAACGCATAACAGTCGACGAGCAAGACCATAAAGAAACTTGTTACGTATGAGACGATCATTCGGATGGGCTAGTATACAAAGGAAATCAAGTAGTGGAGTGTTAAATACTTTTGAATTTGATACTCATTTTGCCTTTGAACTGTACATGATTTATGAATTGTATGTTATTAAATATGGCCGAGTATCGAACTCAAAACCAACCTGTGTAAAGGACAAAACCATATCGCACACGGTGAAACGAGAGATACGTGTGTGTTGTGAGCACATCACACACGATCATACGAGAGACACGTGTGCGTATGGAGACACACCGTACACGGCCGGACAAGAAGCCCGTGTGCATTGTGAGACATCATCGCACACGGAAACGAGAGTCACGTGTGCATTATGATGCACATCACACACAGTCGAATGAGAGACACCTGTGCGTTGTGAGACACATCACACACGGGCGCGGCCAGATGACCTTGTGTGATGTTGTTTGTTCATAATACCACTGTCGACGAAGTCGCCCTCGGACAGTAAACTTGGGCACCCCGGGTCCGAGGACCGAGGTGCTAAGAGAACGACTTGGGAAACGATGCCTGGTGACCACGGGAATCGCTATCGCTACCCGGGGAATAATGTGGAAATTGCGATGGTAAATGGAACTGGAATCAAAAAGGTGAACTTGGATTCATATGGGGTGCCGACGCGCCCTTATATAGGCAAAATTGACCCTCGAGTGAATATACAGGGGTGCCCTTAGGCAGGTTACAACCTTGTGTCTCCGTACACTGGGCGCATCAGTACTCTCATCCTCGCCGCTACCTACTATGTGCGCCGGCATATTCCCGATGCGCCTCGCCGATACGGGCCGCCACCGTGCTCGTCCCTTTTCCGTCGAGCCCGTCCGTATGCGGGTTCTCTCGCGTCTTGACACCCTGGCGAGACGCCGCCCCCTGACTTGGGACAGGTGAGTATCTCCCCAGCCTCGCCTCAGGGCGAGGCCGTCCATGGACGAGGTGCCTGGCCTGATGTTTATCGGAGCTTCGGACCCCAATCTTCCCCCCGAGGAGGAGTTGACCTCGGCCTCGTCCGGAGGGGGGCATCTCGCCCGAGGGGGACGACGTGCCCCGACCATGCTTCGGGTGCCTCGCCTGGTATATCTGCGAGTCTGAACACTACAATTAAGAATAGTAAAGGGAGAAGAAGAATAGGGGGTACCTCGTCCCGGACGACGTGACCGGTTTCCCCCAACATGATTGGTGCAGTAATGAGTACACGGCGAACTCAGCAAGCCACATTGGGAAGGTATTCTACTTAGCTAAATGCTCTGGATTTCAAAGGAGGGTGCAAGGCTTATTATTTGGTGGATGCATAGTCATAGTCTCCACCTTAGCGATAAAAATATCTTTATTAAAACATTTCATCTACAAATCATTGTTGTTTTAGTAACCCTACCGGGTTAGCGTCAAATTCAACTAAACATCTTCAAGTTCTACTTATGCCTTGTAGTAGGAATCACCCTTGAACACATCTTCTTTGACCGGAAGCATGGCGTATTTGAATACCATTTGATTTGACTCTGCAGAGTTGCTCAGCTTTACCCATAGAGGTAAGATAACAAGGATTTTTATCTGCTCTACTTTTGAAGTTTCTACCCAGGAACTTTGACACTCGCTCTCCCGGGAGTCGACTGGCCAAGGTCAACTTCGCACTAATCGAGTCATCACCTCCTTCGCTTCTGTGTGGCCTTCCAAAGTTGTGGAATGGCAAGCTGGTCTGTAGTTGTTCAGCAGGTAGTGCAGAAATACTAGGCCAGGTTCGACAAGTCGAACATGTGGTTGAGCGGATTCTATGTTCATCACTAAGCACAAGGGTCTTGTCCTTAACTGCCCTGAGTAAGGTAATCCACCCGATTACCCTGACTCCCACGGCTAGGGGTATGGTGGCAAAACCAACATGGGAAGGGCCCCATCTTCTCTGTCCCCTACCGTCGGCAATTTCTCTTTAAGAAACCACATCCTCTGAGTTTAAACTAGGGTCACCAAGATCCCTGATTATTATCTAGTCTAAACCTCTAACGCCGGTGAAGGACACTGATATAACTTATTTTCATCCTGGGGTTATCAACGTGAATATGGCCTACAAAAGTTAACTGGGCTGTGGGGTGGTAGGTATTAACTACACAATCATGTCATTCAAAAATAACACGTAAGAAATTAACATGCAGAAAATATTAACTAGACTAGTAGTACAATAAATAACATGGCATGTGGGCTCAACATGAACAAAGGAATGTGACATGCCTACTACACCGAAGTCGTCCGGATCGATGTCTTCGTGAAGTCCTTCGCCGTCGGGATCCTACCCTAGCGTCGGTTCGTTGCTATCATTCCCTAGTTTGCAAAAAGATCCAAACAAACACACACATATAAGTCCGGGCTCGACGAATGCGAGCTGGGAGCAAAATATAATATATTGAAAATAATGCTGAAAATAAGAAGGGGGTGGGTGGTCAGAATCGAAATGTTGAAAGGGGGTGAAAAAGATGTGGAGGGTGGATTAGGGTTTCGGAGGGGAGTAGGATTATACGGGATGTGTGAGGATTTTGTGGGTGTTGGTGTTGAAAAGTGAGAATTTGGAGGAACGGAGTGGAAAACTGGAACCACGTCGTCGAGACGATCGAAGCCATATATAATAGTGTTTTTAGGGTTTCGGGCCCGACGGGTCAGACCCTGGGCCCACAAAAGTATTGGGCCCATTAGGGCCCTCGGGTTGGGCTGGGCATGGGCTAGGGTTGAGTTGGATTTTGGGCTGGTCAGGGCTGGACATGGGTTTTGGGCTCAACAGAATAAAAAAAAGAAAAAAAAGGAAAATCTAATTCTAATGGGATCAATCGGATTTGGTTAATGGGCTGCTATTGGACTGTTAATGGGCTCGGCCTGGTAACAGAAATATGAATTAATAGAAAGAAAAAAGAAAAGAAAATGGAGCTGGGCCGGCCTCTTTGGCCCGTGGCGTTCGGGACCGGCCTGAGGAGGAGAGGGGAGGACCTGTTAGGGGAAAAAGGCCGGTGGCCTGGTCGGGAAGTGGCCGAGGCCTGCCAGGAGAGGGGAAACAGAGGAGGGGGCGACGGGGACGGTGGCCGCCGGCGCGGGGGTGAAATCCGTCGTCGGTAGGGCTCACTAGATAAAATTGATTGCTCGGGAAGCATCTAAAGGAGTTGGGGAATCCATTTTTGAAGAAAATGGGAGGGGGTTCCACTGGGATTAGGGCTAGCAATGGGGAGGCGAGGTCGGTTAGCTCGCCAGAGGAGAAGATGATGATGGCGAGGGTGCCGTGCTCGGGAGAGGAGAGAAACGGCTCGGGAAGCATCCATGGGAGGTCGGGATCTCGTTTTTGAAGAAAATGGGTGTGATTCCTGTGGGGACTTGGGCTAGCGACGGAGGGGGCGGCTCGGGTTAGCTCACTGGAGGAAAGGGTGATGGTGGCAGGGTTGCTGGGCTCGGGAGAGAAGGAGGGGGAGGTGGCGGGTAGTTTCGGAGAAGGCGAGGGTGCTCGGGTTGCTCGAGGGAGGGACAGAGGGGCTCGGGATAGAAGGAAACGAGCCAGGAAGGAAGCTCGGCGGCGGCGGGTCTTCGGTTACCTTGCCGGAGTTTGAGGGGAAACAGAAGGCGAGGCTTGGGGTGCTCTAGAAGAGGCGGAGGTGCTCGGCGGACGTGCTGGCGCGAGAGGGAAAGAGGAGGGCGGGTGGATTGGGCGCTTGGGAGCAAGAGGGGAAATGGGGAAGGGGAGACGGAGCTCGGCCTCGCCGGCTGACGGGGGAACCCCTCCGGGTAGGCCCAGCACAGGGAATCGGCCCAACAGGCCCGAGGAGTCCCACGGAGGCCCACTCGGATGAGGGCCCAAGCGAAGCCCACACGGAAGCAACGTCCGGGTGTCATCAAGACTGGCGTTACAACCTCATCAAGGCAAGCGTTTCGCTGGCGTGAAGGCTGGCATTACTCAGAGATTTAAAAAGAGTAAAGATGCAAATTAAAGTACGCAGTTACTGTAGCTCGGCCGACTGGCCGAGTCGGCATACGTAAAGCCTAGTCTTGCTGACCCTATATAAGGCAAGGCTAGGGCACCCATGCAAGGGGCTAGATTTTTACGCATTGTCTTCTACCTCTAGATAAGAGCAACCTCCATCTTTCTGTAACCTTTCTCGCACAAGATCAGCAATACAATCAGCAAGAGTAGGGTATTACCTCTGCCATTGGAGGGCCTAAACCTGGGTAAAATCTCTTGTGTGAACCCGCTTAGATCTTCCACTCGCGTCCCCCCGATCCGTAGAAATGAGTATTGCCGTGAAATCCCCGCAACAGTTGGCGCGCCAGGTAGGGGACGCGCGTGTTGGAGCCATGATCCAGGCGGATCCTCTCTAGCTTTTGACGGCAAGCTGGTGGTTGGCGATGCGTCGTTGCCCACTGCTTTCGCCGTGCACCCCAAAGGCACGGAGTTTCTCTTTGGAAGCCTTCGCTATGTGGCCGACACCTTCGGCCAACTAAACCTCCAAGATCCGCTTCCCCATTCCGCGGTGGAGCTAGAGCCCGGACACCTGCTGGGATCTCCATCCGCCCCAAGCAATGGCATGAAGCATTCACAGCTCGTCGGCATGGTCGGCTCTGAATCCCTCCTTCCCGTCCTGGATTCTGAATCTGATGGGGACGAGAGTTCGCATAGCCGAACCTCCTCGACCGAGGTGTACGTGGTCATGCCCGGCGCCACGAACATCGTAGGCATGACGGCCATGGTGGCCAGGATGATGGACGAGCACCTGCTCACGCCCATTGATGGGCAATCGGAGGCTGAGAGGGCCATGGAGGCATCTCGGCGGGCCATCCGTGCCCCTCTATTTGGGCGAGAGCAAGACGGTGTTCCTGTTTACCAAACACTGGCCCAGAACCTCATCGCGGCTACCGCATTGGCCGACTCGCTCCCGTCCCCGGTGGACGGCCCTGCGGCAGAGACTTACCGTCGAGTCGTCACTCTGATGAAGACGGCGGTCGAGTAGCAAAATGAAGCCACATTAGCACGCAACCAACTGGCCTCTAGGTCTACTCGAAGCCAGCCCTCGGCTGCTCCGAGTCGCCCTGTTACCATAGGCTCGTCGCAACCGAGCCGTTCCACCAATCGGCGTCCTAATGCTCACGAGGAAATCAACCGGATCCATGAGGAGCGGCGCCGAGCCGACTCCCACCGAGGCCAGGCTGACAGCGCTCACGACGCACGAGACCATCTCGAGGGAATTCACGCGGCCCGGTCGTGCGCTGAGCACCGTGGCGCCAAGGTTAATCAGCCGGGTGGCTCAGCCTCCACCGGTCCACTTTGCTTCAACAGGCGGATCTGCTCCGAGCCGTTTCTGGACTGGTTCTGGATCGCCAGCGGCATCGACAAGTACGACGGTACTGCCAAGCCGGAAACTTGGCTTGCCGACTACCTTGTCGCATGCAACATCGGCAGGGGCAATGAGCGAGTCGCCCTTCGCAGCCTTCCCCTGATGCTCGAGGGATCGGCGTAGGCTTGGCTCAATAGCCTCCCCGAGGATAGCATCTATGACTGGAAGGACCTCCAAGAGGCCTTCGTCAAAAACTCCGAGGGCACATACAAACGCCCTGGGAATGTGCAAGACCTTTGGCTCTGCGTCCAGGAGAAAGGGGAGTCGGTTTGCGACTACATCCAGCGCTAGACTCAGTTGCGCAACTATGAGCTCTTAAAGCACAAGTTGGCCAGGTCTAATATACAGACCATGGGCCGGCTAATGGAAGTCGCCAGCAAATACGCGACTGGCGAGGAAGCCATGCGGTACGAGGACAAGGGCAAGTCAAAAGCCGAGTCCTCAAGCCGTAAAGTCCCCACCGACTCAGGTCGGAAGCGCGTCGACAATCGCCCTCAGAAGCGAAAAGCTGGTGGCGGAGATGGGGTCAGTGGAGCCGACCTAGTCGCGGCTGCTGAGCGCGGTGCCCAGCGTGGCGAGGGCGGCTGGAAGAAGGAGCGCCCGTGGCAGCAACGCAAGGCGCCGAGGCTCACCTTCGAGGAGATCCTCGATAAGCCTTGCTCCTTCCACAGCACTGCCGACTACCAAGCGGGCCACTCAACCCAGGAATGCAGCACTGCCGACTAACTCAGACGTTTGGATGTTACACTTTGATGGCTCACTCACGCTTCGAGGCTCGGGGGCTGGAATCATACTTACATTCCTAACCAAAGAATGTAGTATTACGCATATCGACTTCCCTGCCACCAATAATGTGGCTGAGTATGAAGGTTTGCTCGCTGGACTCCGAGTAGCTTCTTCCTTTGGCATTCGTCACCTGCTCGTGAGTAGGGACTCGCGGCTGATGGTGAAGCAAGTGAGCAAGAACTACCAAACCTCCGATGAGACCATGGTGGCTTAACTTTTAGAGGTGAGGAAGCTAGAAAGGAAATTCATCTAACACGAGGTTAGATATATCCCTTGTAAGGATAATTGTCTCTCCGATAAGCTTGCCCGACTAGCATCCTCACAATCTCTATGTCCTTTTAGGGTCTTTGTCAAAAAGATCTCAACGTTGCCCACGACATCGACAGATGACATGGTGAGTGCCACGACATCTGTAGATGACATGGCCAAGAGAACGGTGAATCACCAGCTCAAGTTGTCACTAGGTATTGACATTCCACGAGGAGCAATGGGGGAACCCATAGAGGGGGAACTCATAGCTCCGCTTGATCGAGAAGAATTGTGGATGGATCCCATCCACTAGTACCTTCAGAATCGAGTTACGCCCGAGAACGAGGCACTAGGAGAGCATATTGCTCGTAGGGCCAGGGTGTATTCCTTGGTCGACGGCGTCCTTATCGCAGAGGTGCCCACGGAGTGCTCATGTGGTGATTCACTTGGAAGCAGGCTATCGAACTACTCGAAGAGATCCATGGAGGGGTGCGCGGAGCTCATGCTTCCTTCTGAACCCTGGTCAGAAAGGCCTTCAGACAAGGTTTCTACTAGCCTACGACTCTCCATTATGCAAGAGAGATGGTTAGGTTCTATAGTCAATGCTAGGTCCACATCAGGCGCGTTCACCAACCCACTCAAGCCTTACAGATGATACGCCTGTCGTGGCCTTTCGCGACATGGGGCTAGATATTCTAAGCCTCTTCCTGGTCTCACCCGGGAGCTTCAACTTCCTCGTCATCGCTATAGATACTTCCACCAAGTGGATCGAAGCTGAGCCAGTCGAAAAGATCACCTTGAAAGCCGCCAAACGATTCATCATGAAGAACATCATTTCCCAGTTTGGCGTCCCAAGTAGGATCATCAGCGATAACGGTACTTAGTTCTCCAGTGAGGCGTTCATTGGTTACTGCACGGACCTCGGCACCAAAGTCTAGGTGCCAACGGACTCTGTCCACACCAAGGCATGGGTCTCTGAGTTACCATCCATCCTCTAGCAAACTGGACCACCACTAGTCGGGCAACAGGTGAAACACCGTTCTTTCTAGTCTATGGGGCATAAGCTATGCTTCCCTGTGAACTAAAGCTACAGTCTCCTTGGGTTGAGTGAAGAATCTTAGTAACGAGAAGACGAACTCAATGTCATCGAGGAAAAGAAGACTCAAACATTGCTACAAGTAGCCAAGTCAAGGCCTCTCTCGACAAGGGCCACCAGCTCTGGTAGCAGCAATGACGAAGAAGGTTCCTTGATCCTCAAGACCGAGGGAGGCACCACCGTCGGGGCAGGATCTCCGACCTCCTGAACCAAAGGCTGGTCCGATGACAAAGCTGGGGGCTCCTCGACCTGTACGGCTGGACCAGAAGCGACCATAGCGGTCTCCGCCATCGGAGGATCGGTCTGCTTCATCGGATTGACAACCTTGGGTAGGGGACTGACCACTCTGTAAGAAAGGCAAGATCAAAGATGGCTATCCCCAACTCGGGAAGTAGTATACCGAGAAGCTTACTTGCCTTGGCCGCTTTAGCCAGAGTGGAACTGCACGTGCTGAGTAAGGCTGGACAGAAAGCTCGAGGCTCGCAGCTTGGCTCAGGCCCGGCTCAGCTCGGAGGCGCAACGAGCCGAGCTTGAGCCTCCTCCTCAGCTTGTAAAGCTCGTGAGCTGCTTGTAGGCTCGTTTGGGCTCGTTACATGAGAAAAATTGGCATGATCTTTGCTAAAGAACTGGCAATCCACATATATATATATTGAACAATTATACAATTCCCAAACACATATAACATAAAAAGTGATGCAATCAACATGTAAATAAGTCTTAAGTTGTGAACAATAACATTCGAACATGCACCAAGTCCATGTCCAATAAGTTATCAAATGTAAAATCTCAAACTCTCAATGTGAATAATTCAACATCCATGTCATGTGACTATCAATATGAAACTCAACTCTTATCCTTCATTCTCCATTCTTGGAAAATCCAAATCGAAGATATGGAACAAATTCATCCTACATGTCAAATAAAACAATGATACATCAATTATATGAATTTCGTATTTTAGATATTATATATGTGAACTTCGTAGTACTGGCATTATAGGACCTACTAGTTGCTCTCCACCATGCTTTTTGGAAATGGAATGAGCTCGACATCATCCTCATCATCTTCTTCTTAAATAAATTAATATTAATTGAGTTATGCATGATATAGATAAAACATAACAATCATAATATAAATGAAATTATAACATTGGTAATAAACATACCACTGACATAACAGCTTTCTTGTCATTATGTGCACCTCTAATCTAGCTAGAAGTACACACCAATGCCTCCACCATAGCTGGCCGTAGAGAACTCTGATAGTCATCTAGAACTCTACCCCCGGTGCTGAAAGTGGACTCTGAAGACACAGAGGTGACTGGTATAGTCAAGAAGTTCTTTGCCATCTTTGACACTATCGGGTATCTATGTGTATTCAACTTCCACCACTCAAGCAAATTAAAACCTTTGTTTGCCAAGCTCTCATTGCAAATTAAAACCTTTGTTTGCCAAGCTCTCGTTCTTCTCATCTAGAGATATGAGAAGCTCACTCTTTGATGGCTCCATAGAAGATGAAAACAAGAGGAGTGAAACTCGCTTGAGCTAGAGGGTAAAGAGCTACTTGTATCCACAATGGAAGATGATGATGCACCAGATTTATGAAAAGCCACCTTGTCAGGCCTATGGTCCATCTCGTACTTCTCATATAGCTTCTCTAATTCATTCTTGACATCCTCATACTCAACCATAGCCTTTTGCGGTTCATAAATCTTCCTAAAACCCCACTCAATATATTTAGGCTTGTACCTTGGATCAAGAATAGTCGCAATCACCATGACATTATTCTTTTCCTCTCAATACTTGTTGAACTTTTCCATCATTGCAGTGTCTATAGTCTTCAAATGTTCATTATTAGAAGCACAAGCAGCTCTTAATGCAATTTTGATATTGATAATGTGAGGATAAAAGATATTTGAAGTGGGATATATGAAAGCTGAAAATGCAGTAGTGACTTCTACCAAAGATGCAAGTATTGGTTGAATAGTTTCAAACATTGCCCATTCCTCCCATGTGGGTTCCCATCTATAGTTTGCATCTGAATCAGCATATGATACTAATGCTTCCTTGTAAGCAATGAATATTTTTGCAAATTTCAACAAACTCGTGCAAGCGAGATGGAGACTTCTTTATGTACTTCACAGATTCTTTGACATTGGTTATCAAATGTGATATGCTTGCTATCCCATCATCCACTACCAAGTTAATAATATGAGCACAACAACAAACATGGAAATATTTTGCAATGAAACAACGTGAGCCTCTAGCAGCAAACTTAGCCTTCAAAGCCCGACTAGCTACATCATTGTTGGATGCATTATCTAGAGTGATTGATATGATCTTGTCCTCTATATTCCACGCAGCCACACAATCAAATATATTCCACGCATCCAACGGTGGCGGCCTCCAGCGGCGGGTGTCCAACAGTGACTCGTCGGCCTCCAATGGCGGGTCCAGGAGCAGCGAGCGTCTAGCGGGGTTGGCCTCCAGCAGCAGTGAGCGTCCAGCGGGGTTGGCCTCCAGCAGTGGCAGCATCCAAGCTCGCGGCGGCATCGTCATCCAGTGAAGCTCTCGTGGGCCGTGGCGTTGTCGTCGTCTAGCAGAGGAAGCGGCGCAGCGGAGTTCGGCAGGGCGACAAAGGACGCGGTGGCGGCGCGGCGTGCTTGACGAAGCCCTAGAATCAAATTGCGCTACGGGGCAGGTACGTGTGAGTTTGCGACACTGCCCAGCAGGCCGGTCGGGATGCTCTCTACTAGGACTGGAGCCAGCTCGCGAGCCGTTCTGAGCCGGCTCGAGCCTTGGGCGAGCCCAAGCTGAGCCATAGAATAAGCTCGTGGTAGCTGCCGAGCCGAGCCAGTATTCCCGAGCCAGGGCGAGCCAAGCCACGAGCCGGCTCGGCTCGACTCGGCTCGTTTCCAGGCTTAGTGCTGAGATGCCCGGCTTTCTCTTGGCCCCCGAGATGCCATCTACTCCTCCGCGGCAGCACCCTCTGTGACCAAAGGAGCCGAATCCTACCCACTGCACGACAACATAACGTTAAGTTCCGTCACCTCGAAACAAAAAGGTATCTGAGGATGATTATGATAAGCACCTTAGGGGGATCTCGGAGAAGAAGAAGGAATCAAGGCTGGTGACGCAATCCGAGGAACCTCTTCTAATTGGTTCTTCTCTGGCATCCTAGCAGTGGGCGGGCATTGTCACGGACCCGGAATTGCATATGATTAAGGGAACGCGAAGTCGCCCAGGGACCGAAGGACTCGTCAGCCCAGTGGCACGGTACCTGCGCCGTACGCACCAAGACAGAACGATCCGACACCCGCCACGTGCGAGCCGGCCGGAAGCGACCAATCTCCCCAGAACCACATACGATTCCATAATCCGGTGAAGGTTTAGAGTCGTTCCCAATTACTACCAGGCAAAACAAGGTCGGAGGAGCCCGGCAGTTCTACCCACACCCTAACCTAGCTCGAAGGCTAGTGGGTCACTCAAAAGCCCGGTAGAACGCCCACACCCTGCCTGGCCGGCATAGCATCTCAACCAGCGGGTCACTCAACCGATTCCTGCCCAACCTAGTAACAACCAGTACAACCGTAACCCTTCACGGCATACCCAAAACGCTTCACATCATACACGCATGGCGTAAGGGCAGCCTGGAATAACAACTCGGATACCACAACAAAGCTCTACAAATATGATATTACTAGTAACTGTCCACGATGGGACAACATATTACATCATTCGGCCATAACCAAAAACATATCCGAGTACGGAGAAGTTAAACGACAGCGGAAACAAGGTAAATGAGTCCCACAGCGGCATAGTGACCGCTGAACAAAAGCTACGACCTATCCCATAGATCGACTAACTAACCGAGAAAGCAACAATTTCAGGCATCATCGAAATAGTCCTCAACCACCGGCTCACCTGCAAGCTCCAGGGATAACCTGGGTGAGTACGAATGTACTCGCAAGACTTATTCGTGCTTGATTAAATGTCCTACTCATACTAGTTCTACAACAATTAAACATGAATGCTTCTCAGAGTAACAATATACAAATTAATAACATGACATTAACAAGGGAACATGAAGACAAGATAAGTAACAATTCAACTCATGGTACAACATGTGGTAACAAGCCACTACAAGATCAAATCAACCCTTTTAAATCCATTAGGGCAACCCCTAAATCCAATCCAACCAATCCATTAAACATCACCCAATTCAATTAGGGCACTCCCCAAGTCAAATCCGAATTGAACCAATCCACACGTATTCATTTTAATCTCTCGAACCACTACCGACAACTCAACCCCTGCAGGCACAGTGAGTGCATAACAGTTTGGAGGTAGCGAGCCTCTCAAAGTGCATGGAGGCTTACCCCAACTATCCTCAGTGTTGGTTCTCGCTAGCGTTCACGTGTGATAAGGGATGGTGACACGCTGAAGATAGGGTTGGTATGGCGACAAAACCTTCATGCACCTGGGTCGCCGTCATGCTTCAATTCACACCAACCGTACCCATTGTGCACGCCCTCGGCTCTCCCAACTCACTTAACAATATAGTTGAAGAACCACAAGATGTTCTTGACCTAATACACCTCCTACACATACTAGTGTGCTCAACCTCATATATGACATACAAGTAACAATTCACACATAAACACACATAACAGGGCATACACAATAGTACGGAAAGTAAAGATGCAACAAGCTCTGCTTGCCTGATTCGGGTTGTTCCTGATCTTGCGAGGTCTCGTAAGCCGGGTGGTCGTCCTCTTCTGCCTCTGTTTTGAGTAATGACGACACCGGAAACAAACGAGAAAGAAATAAGAAGACGGCATGTATGCATGTATGAATGAGGGTTGATGCAAGGAATGGAGTTCTAAATAATGTACCGATGTTGGTTTAAATGGTTGCTCTAAACTAGATGCATGACAAGATTCATTCACTACGGATTAGGGTTTTAAAGATGATTACTCATGTTGGAGTGGTATGGTCATACATATTCATAACGTAGAAGTGCTCTGAACTATTTGACTAATGCATTTGGAATTACTTGATTCGGAGCTACGATTAATGAGTTATGACTCGTCGAGTTAGGTTTTACGAGGTACGACGATAAAAGGCCAATCAACTCGAAATCTATCGTGCATGTATCCTTACTGGAGTTTCAGTGGTTCCATTTCGTAGGATATCTCGCGAGGATTCCAGAAGTATAAAATTAGTCGATATCGGAGCTAGGGTTGACAAACTAGGGTTTATCGACTCCCGACGGTGGCTAATCTTCTACCCTAGATAATGTACTGTGCATGTATTCAAAAGTAAATTTTGATTCAGCCATCTTGTAGAGAATTTCATAAGCTTTCCAAATATATAAATTTTATCAAATTTGACCGAGTGGTTTGAAAGTTACGGCTATTTGAAAATCTGTACAAACCTAACCCTAATCAACAGTAACCCTAAATGCTAACCCTACCCGAAGACTACCCAATCTAAATCCCAATTCCAATGCGCACCCGAGAAGCTACCCGAGAAGTCCACCCACTAATCCATGTCAGCACCAGCGGGGTCCGCATGTCATACTGTTAGGCACTCGGGAGCCAATCAAACAGCGCCACGCGGCCTCTTCTCTCTCTCTCTCTTTTCTCACTCTCTCATCCGCACCCACCCCTCTCTCTCTTCTGTACCGAGGCCGGCGGCGAGCTCTCAGGCGGCGGTGCTTCGCCGGAGGCTCACCGGAGTGAGCCACAGGGCAAGGCCGGGCTCGGGGAGGGGTGCAAAAGCACCGGGTGCTCACCGGGAGTGCAATGCACGCGAGCTAGGGGACGGGGAAGGTCAGGGGCGAGCTGGCGACGGCGGGAGGCGGCGAAGTGCTTCGGTCGTCGACGGGGAGGGAGCTCCGGGCTCAGATCTGAAAAGGGGGAGATGCCGAGGGGTTAGGGAGGAGAAGAAGATCCTCTGGAGCAAGAAAATGGGAGAAGAAGGGGACCGGAGCAAGCCTTCCGAGCTCGCCGGAGTTGTGACCGCACTCGGGGAAGAGGGAGGTTGCGGCGAGCTTCCGGGCACTGATCTGCGAGGAAGAAGGATGGAGGAAGTGAGGAAGGCTACGCATGAGCTCGGGGAGAAGAAGTAGGGGATCGGGACTCACCGGAGGGGATGGAATTTCTCACCGGAGCGGGTTGCCGGATTCGGGGAAGAAGGTGGTGGTGCGAGGAGTTCGGGCACCGAGCGGAGGGGGCTAGGGTTTTTGCGGAGGGGGAGCAGGGACGCGGTCGGGGCGGCCCATTTAAGGGGCGGCGGCTTCGAACAGGGGCGGGGGCACCGCCCATGGCGGCAAACCGGCGCCGGAGACGTGGCCGTTGCGGCCTGACGCGTGGGCCCGCGGCAACAGGAGGAGCGGGTGGAGGCGCACAGGTCCCGGGGGCGCTTCCCTGTGGGGAAGACGGAAAGGAGGAGGAGGGAAAGCGGGAAGGGACTGGCGGGCTGGCTCGTGGGCCGACCGAGTGGGCCGCCGAGCGGTTCCCGGCCCAGTAGTTAGGGTTTTTCTTTTATTTTTGATTTTCTATTTTACAGAATCACTCCCTTTGTTATTTTATGTACAATTCTTGCTCCAAACTTTATGAACTTTTTACAGGGACTTTAATATATTATCTGAGATGTTCTGGAGGAGTTTGAACTGATTTGGATGAAATTTGACCCAGGTTTGTATTCAAATTCAAATTAGGGCTTGATTTGGGATTTGTTTTCGTGGTATTTCATGTGTCAAAATAGCTCCAAAAATTATGAAATTTTGGCAGGGACTTCAAGGTGATTGATGGGACCTACTGTAAGGGTTTGAACTACTTTGGGCAATGTTTGACTCATGACCCCATTCAAATTCTGACTTAGGGTTTACCCTTCAATTAGGTTTTTAAATGCTTCTAGGATTTCTGAAATTTGTCGAGGGTTTAGGGTTTCTACCCTGGGAGCTATGTATGAAATCTTGGAACCTTCCTTCCTACTAGAATCTGCTCTGCCACCTAACCCTAATCTCCAGCTCCTTAGGGTTTCCGGGTTAGGGACGGGGATTCACCGGAGTGTTCGATGACTTCCTCTACCCCTATTACTGACTTTGTCATTTTGAATTCTTCGAATAAGTTGATTGGTGTTTTGAAATTGTTATTTGAAATACTTCAAATAAATTGATTGGTGTTTGTTAACGTATCCACCGAGGATGAGATATTAACATATTATATAATTTCAAATACGTTGATTGGTGTTTGCAACAACTATCCACCGAGGATGAGATATGCACATATTCTATAAAACATAATCATATTACATGTAAGTTTAAGTAAGGGGGTGGGTGATGATGATGCCATTTATGCATAAATGCAGATCAAAACCCTAATCGTTCAAATTGGGTGTTACAAAACCTACCCCCCTTAAAAAGATCTCGACCCGAGATCTCTAACGATCGACAAACAAGGTTGGAAACTCGGTCTGGAGCCATTCTTCGCGTTCCCAGGTAGCTTCATCTTCGGTGTGGTTGCTCCATTGCACCTTGAAGAATTTGATGGCGCGGTTTCGAGTCTTGCGTTCCATCTCATCGAGAATACACACCGGATGTTCTCGATAAGAGAGGTCTTCATGTAGCACGTCGATTTCAGGGTTGGTCTTCTTTTCAGGGACGCGATGACATGCCTTCAGCTGGGATACGTGGAAGACGTCGTGCATCCGAGATAGCTCTGGAGGTAATTCCAACTGGTACGCCACAGTTCCTCGTCTGGCTATGATTCGATACGGACCGATGTAACGAGGAGCTAGCTTTCCTTTCATGGCAAAGCGACGGACACTTCTGAACGGAGTGACCCTGAGATACACACTATCCCCAACCTGAAAGGTAACCTCTCGGCGATGAGGATCAGCATAGCTCTTCTGCCTGGATTGAGCTTCACGAAGACGCTCGCGGATGAGTTGAACTAGGTCTTCGGCTTCCTCAATTGGATTAGGTCCAAAGAACTGTCTCTCGCCGGTCTCGGACCAGTTCAATGGAGTCCTACATTTTCTTCCATAAAGCACCTCAAAGGGAGCCATACCGAGACTAGTCTGATAGCTATTGTTGTAGGCAAACTCTGCATACGGCAAGCAGTCTTCCCAATTGGAACCCAATGTGAGTGCACATGATCTCAACATGTCCTCCAGGATTTGGTTTGTCCGCTCAACTTGACCACTGGTTTGAGGGTGAAAAGCGGTGCTGAAGGATAGAGAAGTCCCCATAGCTTCGTGTAGGCATTTCCAGAATCGGCTGGTGAACTGGGTGCCTCTATCCGAAATGATTCTCTTGGGAACACCATGGAGACAACGACTCGGGAGATATATAATCTTGCCAGCTGACTCACCTTATGGGTGGTTTTCACCGGAATGAAGTGAGCGACCTTGGAAAGACGGTCTACAATTACCCATATTGCATCGTTGCCCTTTGGGGATCTCGGCAAACCTACTACAAAATCCATACCAATCTCTTCCCACTTCCACTCGGGAATAGGGAGTGGTTGTAGTAAGCCTGCTGGTCTCTGATGTTCGGCCTTCACACGGCGACAGACGTCACATTCAGCAACATATTGAGCAATCTCCCGCTTCATCCGGGTCCACCAAAATTGGCGACGGAGGTCTTGGTACATCTTGGTACTGCCTGGATGGATGGCTAATGGGGAGTTGTGTGCTTCATGAAGGATTAGGTCTTTCAGTTGCTTATCCTTAGGCACCACAAGTCGTTTTCCAAACCATAATACTCCATCCTTGTCTTCGGTGAAGCAGGTCGCTGCTCCAGTCTTCACCTTCTCTCGAATCTTCTGCATTCCGACGCTTTGAGCTTGGGCAGCCTTGACTTGGTCTTCAAGGGATGGTTTTACTTCAAGAGTGGCGAGGGTACCTTGCTCAACCATATCCAGATTGAGCCGTTGGAACTCCTCATGAAGCGGTGGCTGTTGTTCCATAATCACGAGGTTGTTGCAGTAAGCTTTCCGACTAAGGGCATCAGCAACGATGTTAGCCTTGCCAGAGGTATAGTTTAAACTCAGGTCGTAATCCTTGATGAGCTCAAGCCACCTTCTTTGACGGAGATTCAGGTCCGGTTGGGTGAACAGGTACTTCAGGCTCTTATGATCCGAGTAAATGTCACAGCGGTTACCGATAAGGTAATGGCTCCATATCTTGAGAGCGTGAACTACAGCTGCTAGTTCCAAGTCGTGAGTGGGGTAATTGGCCTCATGAGGATGTAATTGACGTGAAGCATAAGCTACCACGCGGCCTTCTTGCATGAGGACACAGCCCAATCCATTCAGCGAGGCATCGCAATACACTTCAAAGTCTTTATGAACATCTGGGAGGGTAAGCACCGGGGCTGAAGTCAACCTTTCTTTAAGCTCTTGGAAACTCTGTTCACACTTGTCGGACCATATAAACTTGGCCTCTTTCTTCAGTAACTCTGTCATCGGCTTGGCTATGGAAGAGAATCCTTCAATGAATCGGCGGTAGTAGCCTGCCAGACCTAGAAAGCTACGAATCTGGGTAACTGACTTAGGCTGCTTCCATTCTTGGACGGCTTGTACCTTGCTCGGGTCTACTGCAACACCTGTAGCTGATAGTACATGGCCTAAGAACTCCACTTGATGTTTCCAAAATTCACACTTCGAGAATTTTGCATAGAGGCGATGCTCTCGGAGCTTATCCAGTACCATTCTTAAGTGATCTTTATGTTCAGACTCAGACTTAGAATAGATGAGGATGTAGTCGATGAAGACGACAACAAACCGATCCAGATACTCCATGAATACAGAATTCATGAGTTGCATGAAGGTGGAAGGGGCGTTGGTTAGACCGAAAGACATGACAGTGTACTCGTATGATCCATACCGGGTGGTAAAAGCTGTCTTCGGGATGTCTTCGGATCTAATCTTTATCTGATGGTAACCTAACCAGAGATCTATTTTGGAGAAGACACAAGCTCCGGTTAGCTGATCAAAGAGATCATCAATCCGTGGAAGTGGGTACTTGTTCTTCACGGTGAGTTCATTCAACGGTCGGTAGTCGACCACCATCCTGAGACTTGAATCCTTTTTCTTCACAAACATTGCAGGGCAACCCCACGGCGATGAGCTGGGTCGGATGAAACCCTTTTCCTCAAGTTCCTGGAGTTGCTTCTTCATCTCCATCAGTTCATTCGGGGGTATCCGATAAGGGCGCTTCGAGACAGGAGCGGTTCCAGGTGGAAGGTCAATAACAAATTCTACTGCCCGATCAGGGGGCATACCTGGCAATTCTTCCGGAAAGACATCTGGGTACTCACATACGACGGGGACCATCTCAACTCCCTGATCTTGTGTACCACTCAAAGCAAAGAGACATCCTGACGGGGACGAGGACACGAATATCACTTCCTTACCGGACTCAGAGGTAAGAGACACTGATCTTCTGGCGCAGTCTATCTTGGCTTTGTGCTGGACCAACCAGTTCATGCCCAATATAGCGTCTAATCCAGCTGATCCCAAAACTACCATGTTGGCCAGAAACATCTCCCCGCCAATCTCTACCTTAACACCCTCACAAATCAGCTCGGTCCTTAACTCCGAGCCGGGAGTTGCAATAACAAGAGGAGAATGCAATGCTGATGAAGGAATACGATTGTCAAGTGCAAACTTGCTTGATATGAATGAATGGGATGCTCCGGAATCAAAAAGAACTGTGGCAGGAGTTGAGTTCACCGAGAGCGTACCCAGCACCACTTCTGGTGCGCCCTGTGCTTCTTCCGCCGTGACATGGTTGACTCTGCCGCGGCCAGGGGCTTGGGAGTTGGTTGGAGCTGATCCTTTGGCTTGGGGACGTCCTCCTGGCTGTCCTTGCGGCAGGTTGGGGGCATATACGTGTCCCGTGCGGGGCTGAGTGCAGCGATTGGCAAAGTGCCCCATGCTTCCGCAGTTGTAGCATCGAACCTTGCTTAAGTCTGGGAAAAGGGCGCTGCTGTCCTCCTTGAGGGCGAGGTTGAGTAGTTGGTTGCTGAGGACGCGGCGCATAACCTTGGGGCCTGGGTGGATACTGTGATGCAGGGCGGGGTGGCTGCGGCTGCCATATCCGCGGCTTTTGTGAACTACTTGCGGCTGATTTCTGACTCTCTCTTTCGCGCTTGCGATTCTGGCTGAGAACGGACTCCCTTGCTTCTATGTTAATGGCTTTATCCACCAAGTATTGAAAGTCACGCACGTCAACAGTGGCTAGCCTTGCCCGCATCTCATCGTTCAATTTGTCCATAAAGTGCCGAACCTTCTCTCTATCGGTGGAAACTTCCTGAGAGGCATATCGCGATAAGTGGTTGAATTCGCGAAGGAATTCCATGATGGGTTTCTTGCCTTGACGGAGATCTCGGAACTCCTCCCTCTTCAAGTTCATGATTCCGTCGGGGATATGGAAATTGCGAAAACCGGTCTTGAACTCGTCCCACGTGACCACATGACCAGCAACTTGCGTGGCCAAGAAATTTTCCCACCATTCTGCGGCAGCGCCTGCCAGGCAGTGGGAAGCGAACCTGACCTTGTTAGCTTCAGCGCACTCTGCTAGCTCGAGTTTCCTTTCAATTTGCCGGATCCAGCTATCTGCCTCCAGCGGGTCATCGGCTTGGTCGAAGGTGGGCGGTTGCGTTCGCTGGAACTCGGACAGGCTGCCTCTAGCTTGTCCGCCTCCACCGCCTTGATTGCGAGCAAGCTGCTCCAAGATCCGGTTCTGGGTCACCAGCAGATCCGCAATACTGGGTTGCTGGGGAGGGGGTGGCACTTCTTCCTCCTCACGTTCCCGGCGCCCACGAGCAGCTCCGCGTGTTCCTGACGCCATTCTGTTGCAACCAAAGGACACGAAGTGAGACGGCAACTCGAGAAGTCAGGAAGGCAAAACCATTGGACTATAGTATAGCGAGATATGTCATGAACATGGCACACAACAAGGCAGAACCGGTTGACCATAATCCTCAATTGCATTACACATTTAACATGGTTCATAGGTGGGTTGCGGTTTAGATCACCCTTATGGTGAAATAAACGTATACAAAATACCAAAATTGCAGCCACAAGTACCCAATTACATGCCTCCAAAAGATAACTTAGACTTAGGATTTGGTTCAGTTTACAATCCCTAATCAGACCTTTAACAACTTGCCACTAGAATCCAATCGGCACTACGACGACTAACTCTTATGACTGGGTACTCCAAAACCTATCTTCCAACCATTCATCCTACTCTTCGTCGGTTGGTGGGTTGCTGGTGGTGTACCACACACGCTCCTTAGGATCCTCTTCCTCTTCTTCTCTTGCAGCAGCTTCATTAGTGGGAACTGAAGTAGCTGGTGTCGAGGTATTTCCTTCTGAGGATCTTGGAGTGAAGAGTCGAAGGTACTGTCGGGCCGTCATCCTTTTGCGGGACTTGGTTCCAGAATTCTGGGGTTGCTTGGTCTCACGGGATGGAGTTGGGGTCGGCTCTTGCACCGGAACATAGGGGCTCTCGCCGTAAGACTCATCTTCATTGGCCACATGACACCTTCGACGTAATTCAGAGCGAAGCTTGCGGT
Organism: Stipa capillata; assembly: GCA_019208055.1. NCBI lineage: Eukaryota > Viridiplantae > Streptophyta > Magnoliopsida > Poales > Poaceae > Stipa > Stipa capillata. The sequence goes on from JAGXJF010003350.1 coordinate 25,240, forward strand.
TAACCTTTGTCAATCGTTCCACCTCTTGGGTAGCACTTCCATAGTCCCGATACAACCTTTGGTGCATTACTTCTGCGCAAACAATGTGGTTGATCGTCTCTATCTCAGTCTCATCTTCTTCTTCGTCGTCACTTGGCGCTGGTACATAGATGCTGGTACCTCCATCAGTGATCTGAGGAATGAGACGGAAGGGGGAGAATAGGAAGATCTCATCAAAGTGATGCCGTAGGTGGAGAACTGCTTTTCTTGAGGCTTCCATTCGGGCGTCCGTATCAGTTGGTCTAGGTACCGTAAAGGTCTGATCCAAATCCGAGACTTTCACAGTGACCCAGCCCATCCAAAAATGAGTCTTCCCGTGAACCTTATAAGTCTTGGCGTGGAAAGCAGGGAGGTCTTCCTGGGGCACTCCAAGGTATTCCAACATTCTCCACAACAAGGTAGCCCACCCTCCAAGCTGTTGCGGGTCGGTCACAACGTTGTACACCATCCTATACAATTTTATGGTTAGAGAGGACATGGTTAGCCACACAAGCGAAAACAAATGCAATGGAGAAGAAATTCAGAACTAAGGATGATGAGGTTAAGGAATAAAGAGCAATCTACTTATTAATTTTAAACATAGGGTTTAACTTTTTAAATAATTTTGCTGGCCAAATGGCGCAGCGGGAGCTCCTATCTAACGACCACCTGCAATTGGCTTCCTACGGTCAGCTCGGCTCTGATACCAAGCTGTCACGGACCCGGAATTGCATATGATTAAGGGAACGCGAAGTCGCCCAGGGACCGAAGGACTCGTCAGCCCGGTGGCACGGTACCTGCGCCGTACGCACCAAGACAGAACGATCCGACACCCGCCACGTGCGAGCCGGCCGGAAGCGACCAATCTCCCCAGAACCACATACGATTCCATAATCCGGTGAGTCGTTCCCAATTACTACCAGGCAAAACAAGGTCGGAGGAGCCCGGCAGTTCTACCCACACCCTAACCTAGCTCGAAGGCTAGTGGGTCGCTCGAAAGCCCGATAGAACGCCCACACCCTGCCTGGCCGGCATAGCATCTCAACCAGCGGGTCACTCAACCGATTCCTGCCCAACCTAGTAACAACCAGTACAACCGTAACCCTTCACGGCATACCCAAAACGCTTCACATCATACACGCATGGCGTAAGGGCAGCCTGGAATAACAACTCGGATACCACATCAAAGCTCTACAAATATGATATTACTAGTAACTGTCCACGATGGGACAACATATTACATCATTCGGCCATAACCGAAAATATATCCGAGTACGGAGAAGTTAAACGACAGCGGAAACAAGGTAAATGAGTCCCACAGCGGCATAGTGACCGCTGAACAAAAGCTACGACCTATCCCATAGATCGACTAACTAACCGAGAAAGCAACAATTTCAGGCATCATCGAAATAGTCCTCAACCACCGGCTCACCTGCAAGCTCCAGGGATAACCTGGGTGAGTACGAATGTACTCGCAAGACTTATTCGTGCTTGATTAAATGTCCTACTCATACTAGTTCTACAACAATTAAACATGAATGCTTCTCAGAGTAACAATATACAAATTAATAACATGACATTAACAAGGGAACATGAAGACAAGATAAGTAACAATTCAACTCATGGTACAACATGTGGTAACAAGCCACTACAAGATCAAATCAACCCTTTTAAATCCATTAGGGCAACCCCTAAATCCAATCCAACCAATCCATTAAACATCACCCAATTCAATTAGGGCACTCCCCAAGTCAAATCCGAATTGAACCAATCCACACGTATTCATTTTAATCTCTCGAACCACTACCGACAACTCAACCCCTGCAGGCACAGTGAGTGCATAACAGTTTGGAGGTAGCGAGCCTCTCAAAGTGCATGGAGGCTTACCCCAACTATCCTCAGTGTTGGTTCTCGCTAGCGTTCACGTGTGATAAGGGATGGTGACACGCTGAAGATAGGGTTGGTATGGCGACAAAACCTTCATGCACCTGGGTCGCCGTCATGCTTCAATTCACACCAACCGTACCCATTGTGCACGCCCTCGGCTCTCCCAACTCACTTAACAATATAGTTGAAGAACCACAAGATGTTCTTGACCTAATACACCTCCTACACATACTAGTGTGCTCAACCTCATATATGACATACAAGTAACAATTCACACATAAACACACATAACAGGGCATACACAATAGTACGGAAAGTAAAGATGCAACAAGCTCTGCTTGCCTGATTCGGGTTGTTCCTGATCTTGCGAGGTCTCGTAAGCCGGGTGGTCGTCCTCTTCTGCCTCTGTTTTGAGTAATGACGACACCGGAAACAAACGAGAAAGAAATAAGAAGACGGCATGTATGCATGTATGAATGAGGGTTGATGCAAGGAATGGAGTTCTAAATAATGTACCGATGTTGGTTTAAATGGTTGCTCTAAACTAGATGCATGACAAGATTCATTCACTACGGATTAGGGTTTTAAAGATGATTACTCATGTTGGAGTGGTATGGTCATACATATTCATAACGTAGAAGTGCTCTGAACTATTTGACTAATGCATTTGGAATTACTTGATTCGGAGCTACGATTAATGAGTTATGACTCGTCGAGTTAGGTTTTACGAGGTACGACGATAAAAGGCCAATCAACTCGAAATCTATCGTGCATGTATCCTTACTGGAGTTTCAGTGGTTCCATTTCGTAGGATATCTCGCGAGGATTCCAGAAGTATAAAATTAGTCGATATCGGAGCTAGGGTTGACAAACTAGGGTTTATCGACTCCCGACGGTGGCTAATCTTCTACCCTAGATAATGTACTGTGCATGTATTCAAAAGTAAATTTTGATTCAGCCATCTTGTAGAGAATTTCATAAGCTTTCCAAATATATAAATTTTATCAAATTTGACCAAGTGGTTTGAAAGTTACGGCTATTTGAAAATCTGTACAAACCTAACCCTAATCAACAGTAACCCTAAATGCTAACCCTACCCGAAGACTACCCAATCTAAATCCCAATTCCAATGCGCACCCGAGAAGCTACCCGAGAAGTCCACCCACTAATCCATGTCAGCACCAGCGGGGTCCGCATGTCATACTGTTAGGCACTCGGGAGCCAATCAAACAGCGCCACGCGGCCTCTTCTCTCTCTCTCTCTTTTCTCACTCTCTCATCCGCACCCACCCCTCTCTCTCTTCTGTACCGAGGCCGGCGGCGAGCTCTCAGGCGGCGGTGCTTCGCCGGAGGCTCACCGGAGTGAGCCACAGGGCAAGGCCGGGCTCGGGGAGGGGTGCAAAAGCACCGGGTGCTCACCGGGAGTGCAATGCACGCGAGCTAGGGGACGGGGAAGGTCAGGGGCGAGCTGGCGACGGCGGGAGGCGGCGAAGTGCTTCGGTCGTCGACGGGGAGGGAGCTCCGGGCTCAGATCTGAAAAGGGGGAGATGCCGAGGGGTTAGGGAGGAGAAGAAGATCCTCTGGAGCAAGAAAATGGGAGAAGAAGGGGACCGGAGCAAGCCTTCCGAGCTCGCCGGAGTTGTGACCGCACTCGGGGAAGAGGGAGGTTGCGGCGAGCTTCCGGGCACTGATCTGCGAGGAAGAAGGATGGAGGAAGTGAGGAAGGCTACGCATGAGCTCGGGGAGAAGAAGTAGGGGATCGGGACTCACCGGAGGGGATGGAATTTCTCACCGGAGCGGGCTGCCGGATTCGGGGAAGAAGGTGGTGGCGCGAGGAGTTCGGGCACCGAGCGGAGGGGGCTAGGGTTTTTGCGGAGGGGGAGCAGGGACGCGGTCGGGGCGGCCCATTTAAGGGGCGGCGGCTTCGGACAGGGGCGGGGGCACCGCCCATGGCGGCAAACCGGCGCCGGAGACGTGGCCGTTGCGGCCTGACGCGTGGGCCCGCGGCAACAGGAGGAGCGGGTGGAGGCGCACAGGTCCCGGGGGCGCTTCCCTGTGGGGAAGACGGAAAGGAGGAGGAGGGAAAGCGGGAAGGGACTGGCGGGCTGGCTCGTGGGCCGACCGAGTGGGCCGCTGAGCGGTTCCCGGCCCAGTAGTTAGGGTTTTTCTTTTATTTTTGATTTTCTATTTTACAGAATCACTCCCTTTGTTATTTTATGTACAATTCTTGCTCCAAACTTTATGAACTTTTTACAGGGACTTTAATATATTATCTGAGATGTTCTGGAGGAGTTTGAACTGATTTGGATGAAATTTGACCCAGGTTTGTATTCAAATTCAAATTAGGGCTTGATTTGGGATTTGTTTTCGTGGTATTTCATGTGTCAAAATAGCTCCAAAAATTATGAAATTTTGGCAGGGACTTCAAGGTGATTGATGGGACCTACTGTAAGGGTTTGAACTACTTTGGGCAATGTTTGACTCATGACCCCATTCAAATTCCGACTTAGGGTTTACCCTTCAATTAGGTTTTTAAATGCTTCTAGGATTTCTGAAATTTGTCGAGGGTTTAGGGTTTCTACCCTGGGAGCTATGTATGAAATCTTGGAACCTTCCTTCCTACTAGAATCTGCTCTGCCACCTAACCCTAATCTCCAGCTCCTTAGGGTTTCCGGGTTAGGGACGGGGATTCACCGGAGTGTTCGATGACTTCCTCTACTGTCACGGACCCGAAATCCACATACGATTAGGGGAACGCGAAGTCGCCAAGGACCGAAGGACTCGTCAGCCCGGTGGCACGGTACCTGCACCGTACGCACCAAGACGGAACGATCCGACACCCGCCACGTGCGAGCCGGCCGGAAGCGACCAATCTTCCCCAAACCACATATAGATCCCTGATCCAGTGAAGGGGTAATACCGCGTACTAATGCTGCGCTCCGCGATAGTCGTAGGAGGACTAGAGCCCGGGATATGCATCCCCTCAACCTAACCTAGCCACAATGTACTACTCTGGGAGGATCCAGCTCTGCTCTGCCGTCAGCGCGAGGCGTGACGGTCGTAGGAGGCTTAGCGAGTACGGGACGAATCCCCTGGATCGACTCAACCAAGGCTACACAGGACTAGTAGTTCGCTCACCTCTGCCATCACGAAACGCAATCCTAGCACACAATACCACCGCTGCACCGTTGCCCACATACTTCATCACATACACGCATTGTACATGGGCAACTCGGATAACAACTCGGATATCACAACAAAGCTCTACAATACGATATTAATAGTAACTGTCCACGATGGGACAACACCTTACATCATTCGGTCATAACCGAAAACATATCCGAGTACGGAGAATTTAAACGACAGCGGAAACAAGGTAAATGAGCCCCACAGCGGTTCAGTGACCGCTGACCCAAAAGCTACAATCTATCCCATGAGTCGAACACAACCGAGGAAAGCAACAATTTCAGGCATCATCGAAAAAGTCTTCAACCACCGGCTCACCTGCAAGCTCCAGGGGTAACCTGGGTGAGTACAAACGTACTCGCAAGACTTATTCGTGCTTGATTAAATGTCCTACACATACTAGTAGAGCAGTAATTAAACATGACATAACTCAAGCAAAAAGGGTACAAGTATACAACTATCTCATTGGCAGAAAGGAGGTCAAACATATATAATAAATCACAGCTCAAAATTCACACTTTTCCACTAATGGGCATAGAGGCACTCACTTGCCAACTAGACACCTCGATGGATAGACCACATGGCACCCACTTGCCATTTACACACTCTGATGGATAAACAACATGGCACTCACTTGCCATTTCCCACTCACTTGGGATAACCTAGATCGCAACATTGACAAAGGATGGATATAGAGGCACTCACTTGCCAACTATACATCTCGAAAGATAGGCAACATGGCACTCACTTGCCACTTCCCACTCACTTGGGACAGCCCCCATCGCACATTGACAACGAGCCATCATGGCACACATTCACTTAATCTCTCGGATCGTTACCGGCAAATACATCCCCATGGAAATAACCAGTGCTCTTCACCCGGAGGTAGCTAATCTCCACGTGATCGAGGCTTACCATACGCAACGTCCATGGCAGAGATTTCCGCTAACGTCCACGTGGTGATAAGGGAAATACTACGAGCGGAATCACCTCAGGATGGTAGCACCTACCAACCGTATCCGTCGAGCGGAATCTCCTCAGGATGATAGAACCCACCAGCCGTATCCGTCGAGCACACCCTCGGCTCTCACATCTCACATTAGTATGTTCAATTTAGTAGAAGCACCGGATTAATTCCCAGTCATCGCTGGACACAACAGACAACACATCCTAACATGCTAGTGTACTGAACTGAACCACACAGTCCTAGCAGCGATCCACACACCAACATATAATCAAGTAAAATATATATATAAGTAACAATGCAAGAATGCAACAAGCTCTGCTTGCCTTGGCCGTAGGATTCCTGATCTTGCGTGAGGTCGTGAGCCGGGTGGCCTCCTTCTTCGGGCTCTTTTATAAATAATACGGAGAACCGGAAAAGAACGGTAAAAGAGAAAATTAAGATTCAACATGTATGTATGGTAGGTGATGATAAACATGTATGACTAAGATGAGGCAATCTTAGGGATATTAGGGGTTTGGTGTTACGACAACTTCTTAGGTGACGTGAGTAGGGACTAGGGTGTCATCCTAGTAGTGTAGGCAGGCACGAGACATGATGCCAGTGCTAGTAAAGGGTTCCTAGGATATGTTAGTGGTGTCAGGGTCCTACTAAGGCGAGCATTGCTCCGGCTAACCTAGTGGAAGTAAACTCGTAACCCTAATTATATGCATGTATGCAAAATGCGAGCTGCACGTGCCTAAGGTGTACAGTGGGTGTCGAGAAGTTATTACTACGTGCATGGTGTTAGGCTAACTTGTCGAAGTTACGGGGGAACCCTAATCATGCATGCATGTCAGGTTAAGGGGTTTCGATGCGTTAGTGTGGCGCCGCTAGTGGCGGGGCATGGCAAATATGTTCAATAGGTTTACATCGGGTTAACAGCATGACATGCAAGCTCGATGCCAAAGAAATCGTGCCCACGGAGTTAGACTCGCGAAGTTAGGGTTTACCGGATTAGGGTTTGTCAACGAACGGCATTTAAAGAGGAACTACGATTTCGTATTTAACTGGACCTACAGACCAAGTGCAAACATGGAAATCTATTTGAACCAGATCGTGAGGGATTTCACGAGACTGTCGGATATATATAAAATCTATTGAAAATGGAGCTGTTGTCCAAAAGTTACGCTATTCCAACAATCGTCGGAAACCCTAACGATGCATGTATGTCGATTATTTTCAATTGCAAGTTCGGGTTGGATACTACTACACCTAATAGATGGTCATGGCTTGAAAGGGTTGGTATTTCAGTAGGGCTCTTGCGATATGAAACTAACGCAGCTGGAATCACATAATTTGGAGCTAGGGTTGTCAAGTGACGACCTATCGAACTAAAACATCGTACGCACAGGGACGAACTAAATCCAACCCAAATCCATCAGGATTACAAGTTCAAATTTTAGATTTGTGTTTCGGCCATGTCGTAGAAAATCTCTCAAGGTTTCCAGAATGGTAAAGTTTGCCCAAATCCGAGCTACGGTTTGAAAGATATCGCGTTTCGAAGTTTTATCGGAGAATCGAGAAATCCTAACCCTAATCTACGCCAGACCTAAATACTAAACCCACCCGAGGTGCACCCAGAACTAAAACCTAAACTCTAAGCGCACCCGGGCTAGACCTACACCACAATCCCACTTCTACACCTAGCCGGCTTACATGCGGGCCCCTCCCGGTGCTGACTGGGCTCGGGCAAGCCAATCCCTGCCTGCCACGCCACCACAGTCCTCCCTCACTCACGCCCTCCTCTCTCTTCCCTACGGACAGTGGCTTCGGGTGGGGTGGCTCTCACCGGAGCAACACCGGACACGGCCGGAGGGGCCAGGGGGCACGGCGAGCACGGGTATGAGCGGCGCAGCTTCGGTGGCTCACCCGGACGACGGCGCACGGGTGCAGAGAAGCTGGGGCAGTCGGGATGAAGCCCTCTGTGGCCGGCGGCGGAGGGGAGCACAGGGCGTCGACGGCGGGGGCTTCCGGGCACGGTCCTGAGAAAAGAAGGAGAGGAGGAGGTGAAGGGCGAAGAGGAGGATCTTAGGAGCAAAACAGGGATAGCCGAGGCTCACCAACCGCGGGGGAATTTCTCGCCGGTCCTTGTGGCCGGAGGCGGAGAAGATGGGGCAGCGGGGAGCTCCGGCGCCGAAGGGAGGAGGGGGGTTAGGTTTCGGTGGCGTGGGGGAAGAAGGGGGGAGCGGACCGCGGTCGGGACGGGGGTTTATAGGGCAGCCGGCCGGTCGGGATGGGGGAGCACCGCCCCTGGCGGCAAACCGGCGCCGGCGACGTGGCCGACGCGGCCTGTCCGGCGGGCCCGGGCGAACGGGAGAGAGGAAAGGCGGGAAAAGCGCGGGGGCGTCTTCCCTTGGAGAAGGCGGAAAGGAGAAAAGGGGGAGGCGCCGGCGGGGTTAAATGGGCCGGCCAGGGCGGCCCGAAGGGCCTCGGCCTTCCCCTTTTTTTTAATATTTCCATTTTTCTATTTATATGACAACAGAGAAGGTATTTACGTCATTTTATGTGCCAATTTTGCTCTAAAAATTCTCAAATTTTTACAGGACCTTCTAAACATTATTGTTGATCTACTGTAGAATTTTGAATCAATTTGAACCAGGTTTGACCTAGGTTTCTGTTCAATTTCAAATTAGGGCTTGATTTGGGTTGTGTTTGTGATATTTTACGTGTCAGAATTACTCCAAAATTTATGAAATTTTGGTAGGAGATTCCAAATGATTTATGGGACCTACTGGAAAGATTTGAGTTGATTTGGGCACTGTTTGACCTGGTCCCTAGTTCCATACCAAGTCCTGACCTAATTCGGCGTTTTGAACCGCGACTAGGTTTTGGTTTCTTTCAAAAGGTTTTGAAAGTTGGTAGGTAGTTTGAGTGTTTGCTCTCGAGACTAATTATGATGTTTGGGGAGTTTCCACCCACCAGAGGTTGCTCTGTTCTCCTAACCCTAATCCTACCTCAATAGGGTTTGAATCCGAACGTTTTCGTCGAGTGGCGAGGCTCGAAGCTTTCGGGAGGGAAACCCTAGAGGGATAGCCCTACTAGGAACCCAAATCTCCCTCCACTTACTAAGGTTCTAAACATTACCTGACACTTCAAATAAATTGATTGGTGTTTGCAACTTTATCCATCGAGGATGAGATATGCACATATTCTATAAAGTTTCATCGTACTTTATCTTAGTTTAAATAAGGTGTGTGTGCGTGGGTGTTTTCATGCATGAATATGATGACATGTATGCATGAATGCGAGGCAAACCCTAATTATCAAATCTGGGTGTTACAAAATCTACCCCCCTTAAAAAGATCTCGACCCGAGATCTCTAACGTTCGGCAACCAAAGACGAGAGCTCGGTCCTGAGCCAATCTTCATGTTTCCCACTTAGCTTCATCTTCGGTGTGGTTGCTTCATCGGACTTCGAAGAGTTGAACAGTACGGTTCTGGGTTTTGTACTCCATTCTACCAAGAGACCTTCCTGTAGTTCTTCCATCGTGGGGTCATGGAGGGGTTACAACACTTCTGCTGGTCTCCGATGCTTAACCTTGACCAGGTGACCTAAGTTGTACTTTGTAACAAGCCGGGTAGGTTTCCGTTCCTATGGGTCCATCAAAATGACATCGAAGGTTTTATGCTACCAGAATAGGTGGATAGCGGGGATCCATGTGTTTCATGGAAGGTTAGGTCCTTGCGTTGCTGATGGCCAGTCGTGGGATCACTAGTTGACTTCTACACCAGTTCTGGAAAGAGAAAACCAGATCAAGTTATTATCTTCAATAATAACCGTATTCTGGGAGAGTAAGAGTGCAAGGACATTGTCAGTCCTGCAAATTCAGAATTCAAGATCGTTGGTTTGAGTGAGAGGGGCCATGACGACCAGGTATCTTCGCTCCAACAAAGGCTGACGGAGATAGCGAGGGTAGTGACTTGAAGTAATTGAAGTATCTGTTTATGATTACTTGGGGAGAAAGATCGGGAGTAGGATTGGGGCATCAGAAAAGCTTTCCAGGTTGCATATTCTGGTTTACCGAGGCTACGTGTCAGGCGTTGGATCCTTCCGTGGTTGTCTTATCTTGGGAACTTGGTGGCAGGATTCCAACTAGGGTATCCGAAAGATCTTGGGTAGCTAGGATAACACAGATGACAACTTTAATGGGTGAGCTGTGTCTCTTAGGTCTTTGAGCTTGCCACTGTACCGACGAACTGGTGGCATTATGCGTATCCATCATTTTCTTCTACTGTTTGTTTCTCTTCTATTTGATCGTTTGTTCAACCTCCTTACCTCTGCTTTCTCTATACCATCCTTCGTATGGGGTTTAGGATGAACTTTGATGCGAGATATTCTTGATTTGGCTGTTAAGCTAGATTCTCTAGAATCTTTGTTGTATTTTTCTCAGTAAAAATAAGAAGGTAATCTTCTTGTAATTAACTGGGTGGTGGGGATTAGGAGATGATAGAGTCCATCGGGCACCATACTTAAGGATCTTCGCTCTCCAGTTCAGGTATTGCAACTAAGAGTGAATAAGGCAAGGCTAATAATGGGACCTTGTTATCATGCGGAAACTAGCTTTATGCAAATGGGTGGGATGCTCTGGAATTGAAAGGACGGTAGCGGGAGTTAAGTTAACGGGGAGCGTACCCCACACTTCTTCCGATGCATCCCGCGCTCCTTCGACGGTGACGTAGTTCACCCTGCCACGGCGGGTGGATTGAGGCTTGTTGGGAGCTGATCCCTTAGCTTGAGGCCCTCCACTAGTTTGCCCTTGTGGTGCCTTGGGAGCAAAGGCAAAATTTGTGCGCGGCGAGGCGCAACGATCAGCAAAGTGCCCCATATTTCCACAGTTATAGCACCTGATCTTACTCCGATCAAATGGGGGTTGCGGCTGTCCGTTCTGGGGATGAGGCTGATGTCCTTGTTGCTGAGGGCGAGGAGCATAATCTTGTGGCCTAGGTGGATACTGTCCAGCGGGACGGGGTGGTTGGGGTTGCCACACCCGTGGCTTCTGCGAACTGCCAGCAGCAACTCTCTGCGCTTCCCTGTCACGCTTGCGAGATTTGTCAAGCGCGAGTTCCTTTGCCTCCACTCTGATGGCCTTGTTCACGAGCTGTTGAAAATTTTCCACATCGACAGTGGCCAATTTGGCTTGCATTTCCTCATTTAACTTGCCCATGAATTTCTCTACCTTATCTTCATCCGTGGACACTTCACGCGAGGCGTACCGCGCGAGATGATTGAACTCTCGAAGGAATTCCATGATGGGCTTCTTGCCTTGGCGCAAATCGCGGAACTCTTCTTTCTTTAGCGCCATGATTCCGGAGGGGATGTGGAACTCACGGAAGCCGATTCGAAACTCGGCCCACGTGACCTCGTGCCCTTGTGCTTGCATGGCGAGAAAGTTCTCCCACCAGTCTGCTGCGGCTCCCTCGAGGTAATGGGAGGCGAAATTGACCTTATCGGCCTCGGTGCATTGGGCTAACTGAAGCTTTCTCTCAATCGTCCGGATCCAGTTGTCAGCTTCTAACGGGTCATCAGTCCGATCGAAGACGGGTGGCTGGGTCCGTTGGAAATCGGATAGGCCTCCGCGGGCGTGACCAGCGGCTGCGCCTTGATTGCGCACCATTTGCTCGAGGATCCGATTCTGGGTGGCCAAGAGATCGGCGATGTTGGGCTGCTGGGGAGGGGGTGGGACTTCTTCTTCTTCACGCTCACGACGCCCGCGAGCGGCTCCACGGGTTCGAGATGCCATGCTGCTGAAGTAAAAAGACACCAGATGAGATAAAGAAGCTGGACACTTGGGAGATCAGAGATATTTCCACAAGGGTATAACCAGGTAACCAAAGATATGGCACATCGTTTCGTACACACTTTCACAAGAAAATGAGGCGCAAAACAATTGCAAGGAAGGTTGACGCTAAGACACGAGTACATTAACACGATCAACGGGTTCATACAAGGGCCGCGGTTTAGATCACCCTCTGGTGAAATAAACGGGTAATGTTCCAAAATTGCAGCCATGTATACCCAATTACAACTCTCCAAAAGATACCCTAAACCTGACATCATGGGTTCCACCTTACATCCAAAACACAAATCATACTAAGGACTATATGGAGCTCCTGCACTGCGGCGATGAATCTCGTAGGTCTCCAAATCGTCGGGGAGAGGAAGCGAAGTGTGGAACAGCGGAATCCCATGTCCATGCGGAGGAAAGACAGTGGGGACAACGTCGGGTGCTGCCCGCCAACGTCCTGGAACGTAGAATATCAGGGCGAAATCCAAGCTCTACTCCGCCCACCGACGGGTAGTGGTACTCCCACGGACCAATTTCATAGACCGAGTAGATGCCTTCGCCGGTCCAGAAGTGTGGAGGGGGAGCAAAGAAATGTGCTTGATGCTGCGCGAGCTGCAGGGAGATGATGAGACGGTGTCGATACCGCCTCAACTCGAAACCACGGGCTCGATACGCCGTGTCCAGGGTTCGGACAAGACGCCCCAAGTGGGCCAAGGACGCATTGGGTTCCCGGGTGAAGTCTTCGTATGGAGCCACTTCCTCCATCGGATTGCGTGCTGGGAAGTAGGCGAAGGGGCCTTCGGCAAGGCCCGGAAGCTCGTAGCGAAGATGACAGATGGCTGAGTAGGCCGCATCCTGGACGGCAGACTCCAACTCAGCTCCATATCCGTTGAAGAAGCATGGCTGATGTGGAGGGTCACTGTCGCGTGGGTTGATGAACACGCGTGCCCGATACTCATACAGGCCGAACCCTAAGTCGGCTCTATGTATCAGGTACTTCGGGAGGTATGGGAATCCAAGCTCTCGAAGCATGTACAGGAGTACTTCCGGGAATCCATCGACATCCAGGGCATGGGTGGCATGCATCAGCTGTGGGGAATCCATCTGGGAGAGCAGGCAACAGGGTTAGAGTCAGCCACAAACATAAAACGAAAGCGACAGGGAAGGGGTCTCAGAACTAAGAGCCGGGAGGATAAGAAATAAAAAGCAGTCTACTTACTAGTTTAAACATAGGGTTTAATTTTTGCAAATAGTTTTCTCGACATTGCCGAGTCCTAACTAACGACCACCTACAATTGGCTTCCTACGGTCAGCTCGGCTCTGATACCAAGCTGTCACGGACCCGAAATCCACATACGATTAGGGGAACGCGAAGTCGCCAAGGACCGAAGGACTCGTCAGCCCGGTGGCACGGTACCTGCGCCGTACGCACCAAGACGGAACGATCCGACACCCGCCACGTGCGAGCCGGCCGGAAGCGACCAATCTTCCCCAAACCACATATAGATCCCTGATCCAGTGAAGGGGTAATACCGCGTACTAATGCTGCGCTCCGCGATAGTCGTAGGAGGACTAGAGCCCGGGATATGCATCCCCTCAACCTAACCTAGCCACAATGTACTACTCTGCGAGGATCCAGCTCTGCTCTGCCGTCAGCGCGAGGCGTGACGGTCGTAGGAGGCTTAGCGAGTACGGGACGAATCCCCTGGATCGACTCAACCAAGGCTACACAGGACTAGTAGTTCGCTCACCTCTGCCATCACGAAACGCAATCCTAGCACACAATACCACCGCTGCACCGTTGCCCACATACTTCATCACATACACGCATTGTACATGGGCAACTCGGATAACAACTCGGATATCACAACAAAGCTCTACAATACGATATTAATAGTAACTGTCCACGATGGGACAGCACCTTACATCATTCGGTCATAACCGAAAACATATCCGAGTACGGAGAATTTAAACGACAGCGGAAACAAGGTAAATGAGCCCCACAGCGGTTCAGTGACCGCTGACCCAAAAGCTACAATCTATCCCATGAGTCGAACACAACCGAGGAAAGCAACAATTTCAGGCATCATCAAAAAAGTCTTCAACCACCGGCTCACCTGCAAGCTCCAGGGGTAACCTGGGTGAGTACAAACGTACTCGCAAGACTTATTCGTGCTTGATTAAATGTCCTACACATACTAGTAGAGCAGTAATTAAACATGACATAACTCAAGCAAAAAGGGTACAAGTATACAACTATCTCATTGGCAGAAAGGAGGTCAAACATATATAATAAATCACAGCTCAAAATTCACACTTTTCCACTAATGGGCATAGAGGCACTCACTTGCCAACTAGACACCTCGATGGATAGACCACATGGCACCCACTTGCCATTTACACACTCTGATGGATAAACAACATGGCACTCACTTGCCATTTCCCACTCACTTGGGATAACCTAGATCGCAACATTGACAAAGGATGGATATAGAGGCACTCACTTGCCAACTATACATCTCGAAAGATAGGCAACATGGCACTCACTTGCCACTTCCCACTCACTTGGGACAGCCCCCATCGCACATTGACAACGAGCCATCATGGCACACATTCACTTAATCTCTCGGATCGTTACCGGCAAATACATCCCCATGGAAATAACCAGTGCTCTTCACCCGGAGGTAGCTAATCTCCACGTGATCGAGGCTTACCATACGCAACGTCCATGGCAGAGATTTCCGCTAACGTCCACGCGGTGATAAGGGAAATACTACGAGCGGAATCACCTCAGGATGGTAGCACCTACCAACCGTATCCGTCGAGCGAAATCTCCTCAGGATGATAGAACCCACCAGCCGTATCCGTCGAGCACACCCTCAGCTCTCACATCTCACATTAGTATGTTCAATTTAGTAGAAGCACCGGATTAATTCCCAGTCATCGCTGGACACAACAGACAACACATCCTAACATGCTAGTGTACTGAACTGAACCACACAGTCCTAGCAGCGATCCACACACCAACATATAATCAAGTAAAATATATATATAAGTAACAATGCAAGAATGCAACAAGCTCTGCTTGCCTTGGCCGTAGGATTCCTGATCTTGCGTGAGGTCGTGAGCCAGGTGGCCTCCTTCTTCGGGCTCTTTTATAAATAATACGGAGAACCGGAAAAGAACGGTAAAAGAGAAAATTAAGATTCAGCATGTATGTATGGTAGGTGATGATAAACATGTATGACTAAGATGAGGCAATCTTAGGGATATTAGGGGTTTGGTGTTACGACAACTTCTTAGGTGACGTGAGTAGGGACTAGGGTGTCATCCTAGTAGTGTAGGCAGGCACGAGACATGATGCCAGTGCTAGTAAAGGGTTCCTAGGATATGTTAGTGGTGTCAGGGTCCTACTAAGGCGAGCATTGCTCCGGCTAACCTAGTGGAAGTAAACTCGTAACCCTAATTATATGCATGTATGCAAAATGCGAGCTGCACGTGCCTAAGGTGTACAGTGGGTGTCAAGAAGTTATTACTACGTGCATGGTGTTAGGCTAACTTGTCGAAGTTACGGGGGAACCCTAATCATGCATGCATGTCAGGTTAAGGGGTTTCGATGCGTTAGTGTGGCGCCGCTAGTGGCGGGGCATGGCGAATATGTTCAATAGGTTTACATCGGGTTAACAGCATGACATGCAAGCTCGATGCCAAAGAAATCGTGCCCACGGAGTTAGACTCGCGAAGTTAGGGTTTACCGGATTAGGGTTTGTCAACGAACGGCATTTAAAGAGGAACTACGATTTCGTATTTAACTGGACCTACAGACCAAGTGCAAACATGGAAATCTATTTGAACCAGATCGTGAGGGATTTCACGAGACTGTCGGATATATATAAAATCTATTGAAAATGGAGCTGTTGTCCAAAAGTTACGCTATTCCAACAATCGTCGGAAACCCTAACGATGCATGTATGTCGATTATTTTCAATTGCAAGTTCGGGTTGGATACTACTACACCTAATAGATGGTCATGGCTTGAAAGGGTTGGTATTTCAGTAGGGCTCTTGCGATATGAAACTAACGCAGCTGGAATCACATAATTTGGAGCTAGGGTTGTCAAGTGACGACCTATCGAACTAAAACATCGTACGCACAGGGACGAACTAAATCCAACCCAAATCCATCAGGATTACAAGTTCAAATTTTAGATTTGTGTTTCAGCCATGTCGTAGAAAATCTCTCAAGGTTTCCAGAATGGTAAAGTTTGCCCAAATCCGAGCTACGGTTTGAAAGATATCGCGTTTCGAAGTTTTATCGGAGAATCGAGAAATCCTAACCCTAATCTACGCCAGACCTAAATACTAAACCCACCCGAGGTGCACCCAGAACTAAAACCTAAACTCTAAGCGCACCCGGGCTAGACCTACACCACAATCCCACTTCTACACCTAGCCGGCTTACATGCGGGCCCCTCCCGGTGCTGACTGGGCTCGGGCAAGCCAATCCCTGCCTGCCACGCCACCACAGTCCTCCCTCACTCACGCCCTCCTCTCTCTTCCCTACGGACAGTGGCTTCGGGTGGGGTGGCTCTCACCGGAGCAACTCCGGACACGGCCGGAGGGGCCAGGGGGCACGGCGAGCACGGGTATGAGCGGCGCAGCTTCGGTGGCTCACCCGGACGACGGCGCACCGGTGCAGAGAAGCTGGGGCAGTCGGGATGAAGCCCTCTGTGGCCGGCGGCGGAGGGGAGCACAGGGCGTCGACGGCGGGGGCTTCCGGGCACGGTCCTGAGAAAAGAAGGAGAGGAGGAGGTGAAGGGCGAAGAGGAGGATCTTAGGAGCAAAACAGGGATAGCCGAGGCTCACCAACCGCGGGGGAATTTCTCGCCGGTCCTTGTGGCCGGAGGCGGAGAAGATGGGGCAGCGGGGAGCTCCGGCGCCGAAGGGAGGAGGGGGGGTTAGGTTTCGGTGGCGTGGGGGAAGAAGGGGCGAGCGGACCGCGGTCGGGACGGGGGTTTATAGGGCGGCCGGCCGGTCGGGATGGGGGAGCACCGCCCCTGGCGGCAAACCGGCGCCGGCGACGTGGTCGACGCGGCCTGTCCGGCGGGCCCGGGCGAACGGGAGAGAGGAAAGGCGGGAAAAGCGCGGGGGCGTCTTCCCTTGGAGAAGGCGGAAAGGAGAAAAGGGGGAGGCGCCGGCGGGGTTAAATGGGCCGGCCAGGGCGGCCCGAAGGGCCTCGGCCTTCCCCTTTTTTTTTAATATTTCCATTTTTCTATTTACATGACAACAGAGAAGGTATTTACGTCATTTTATGTGCCAATTTTGCTCTAAAAATTCTCAAATTTTTACAGGACCTTCTAAACATTATTGTTGATCTACTGTAGAATTTTGAATCAATTTGAACCAGGTTTGACCTAGGTTTCTGTTCAATTTCAAATTAGGGCTTGATTTGGGTTGTGTTTGTGATATTTTACGTGTCAGAATTACTCCAAAATTTATGAAATTTTGGTAGGAGATTCCAAATGATTTATGGGACCTACTGGAAAGATTTGAGTTGATTTGGGCACTGTTTGACCTGGTCCCTAGTTCCATACCAAGTCCTGACCTAATTCGGCGTTTTGAACCGCGACTAGGTTTTGGTTTCTTTCAAAAGGTTTTGAAAGTTGGTAGGTAGTTTGAGTGTTTGCTCTCGAGACTAATTATGATGTTTGGGGAGTTTCCACCCACCAGAGGTTGCTCTGTTCTCCTAACCCTAATCCTACCTCAATAGGGTTTGAATCCGAACGTTTTCGTCGAGTGGCGAGGCTCGAAGCTTTCGGGAGGGAAACCCTAGAGGGATAGCCCTACTAGGAACCCAAATCTCCCTCCACTTACTAAGGTTCTAAACATTACCTGACACTTCAAATAAATTGATTGGTGTTTGCAACTTTATCCATCGAGGATGAGATATGCACATATTCTATAAAGTTTCATCGTACTTTATCTTAGTTTAAATAAGGTGTGTGTGCGTGGGTGTTTTCATGCATGAATATGATGACATGTATGCATGAATGCGAGGCAAACCCTAATTATCAAATCTGGGTGTTACATCTACCCCTATTACTGACTTTGTCATTTTGAATTCTTCGAATAAGTTGATTGGTGTTTTGAAATTGTTATTTGAAATACTTCAAATAAATTGATTGGTGTTTGTTAACGTATCCACCGAGGATGAGATATTAACATATTATATAATTTCAAATACGTTGATTGGTGTTTGCAACAACTATCCACCGAGGATGAGATATGCACATATTCTATAAAACATAATCATATTACATGTAAGTTTAAGTAAGGGGGTGGGTGATGATGATGCCATGTATGCATAAATGCAGATCAAAACCCTAATCGTTCAAATTGGGTGTTACAGGCATTCCATCGCCCGACTCGGGTATTGGACCAGGCGTGCCCAGGACCACGATCTCATCATCATCCTCGGGCACCACTCCATCCCTCTCGGCCTGCGAGTCGGGTGTGCCCCAACCAATGCGCTGTAAAGAAACATGCCCGAGTATGGCCAAAGTTAATCAAGTACCGCTTAGAAGAATAAAATGACAAGGAGCAAGGCTTGAACCTACCGAGAAGATATATTTTCTCTCCTCAAGACTTAGCTTTGTAATTGGCCATGGCACCTCGGTTTGCCTCTCCGGGGGTGTTGAGTCAAAGATGTACTTCACTCGCAGCTGAAGCTCATTGGCTATGACGTCTACACAAAAAAGAAATCTCAATAGATGAGAAAAAGTGAATTTCCTACTCAATGCGCTCTGACAAAGAAAGTACTCACCTATCTCAAAGTCCTCGATGGGAGTACTGCCAAGCTGCTAAGATTCTCGACTTTAGATGACTTAGCCGCCGCCTAAGGAAGTCTTCGGTGACATCCCACGCTGACAAGCCTCCCTTGCTGAGACCGGTGACCTTAGCTATGTACAAGAGCTTTGAGCTGATTAGTCTGGTGTGGCATCTCTGACCAGGCATCAATCTGGTAAGGAGCCAGGCCACGATACTCAATGTCAGAGGTGGGAGGAGGTTGGCAGTAGAACTATCTCGACCGCCAGCCTAACTAGGAGGTCTTGCTGGAGAAGGGGATGTAGTCCTCCTTCTTTCCCTCTCGCAGACGAAACCCAGTGCTACCGATGACGCCCTTCCCAAACCTTCTCAGGTTGCGGAAGTAGCGCCAGAGCTCGAAGCATGGGCACATGCCGAGGTATGCCTTCGCTCAGGTGTGCAAAGACACTCAGCATCAGGATGGAGTTGGAATTGAGATGGATCAGCTCAATCCTGTAGAATTTGAGGATGAGGACAATCGATGGTGGGAACCAAAATCCGCACTGAAAGATGTTGATGAAGACCACTGTCCAGGCAGTATCTAGAATCGGGTTCGTCTCCTTCTCTGCCGGGAGGCATGGAATCAGAGCCCGAGGAGAGATGAACTCGCATCTCTCTAGCTTAGCGAGATAAGCGACGTCGACCTCCGATTCATCAAACTTTGGGATTGGCACCGCAAGGACGGGCCAAAGTCCTCAACCTTCTTCTTAGGATCATCGATAAGCTTCCTCGAGCTTGCCAAAATTTTGGTGGAACTATTCTTCTTGCCCATCTCTAGATGCGAGAGCAAGAAGACGAAAGATTGCGAGCATAGGCGAGAGGAAGAAGACGAAGTGTTTGGAAACGCAATATTCTGGAGCACGGTGAAAACCCCCTGTGTCCCCCAGACGTCATATAAAGGTGAAAAGCCATGAAATCTTGACTATCCGTGAAACGAATCCGATGGTAACCAAGGCCACGATCTCCAGTTCATGTTCTATCACAGTTAATGCGTGCAGTAACTTTATCTACACGAACAACCATTTGCACCAGAAATTAGGAGCAGCAGTGCAGTCCCCAACAAATGTGCTGTGTTTTCTCACGTTAGCATGAGCAGTTGCAGAAAATGAGGAAAGATTCTATGTGAAATCTCCTCCGCGATGGTTCAAATTTTGGAACACTCGCCGGTTGAGATAACCATGACCGAAGTCACAGATACGGGACCATTGTCTGTTGAACTTCTCAGAGTCCCTACTTGTCGACGATCGATGAACCGGCAATCTTACGGTACTCGTGAGATGAGGATTGCTGGGGGGTAGGGACCTCTAGGGGCCAAACGCCAAGAGATCTGACAGCAGGGGACAGCCGTTTTTATACAGGTTCCGGCCTCCCTCAGGATAATAACCCTACGTCCTGTTGCTATATATTGATCGGGAATACGCTTACAATGGGGGGTGTATGTTAGTGGCTATCCTAGGCCTAATCGTAGACTAATCCTCCGGGCTCGACTCCTTCGAGACTGCGGGTCTTCTAGGGCTTCACCTCTTGGGATCTTGTGCTGCGACTAGTTGAATCTATTTGGCTTCACCTTCCCCATGGGATTGCTGACCCTTATATAGGGGGTACCCAGGGTCGTACTGGACGTGGACTTACGCCCGAGTAGGACTCTGGCCTCCTTGAACGTCGGGTTTGTCTTTCCTAGTTAAAGGGGAGTCTTCCCTCCAGAGAGGGGTTACCTTATCGTCCAAAGATCCTTATTAGGTACGTGGTACCTTCCTAAAGTCTCGGGAAACTGCACACGGATACCCCTGATACGCGGGATACCGTACTACTCATCATCAAGCCCCCCATCAGTACGCGAAGTGAGGTTATGATGGTTCGGTTAGAAATCTGCCCTTGTCGGAAACGATTCCGAGTAGGCGACCCGAGTAGTCCTTGTCGATGACTTCTCCGAGTAGACTCATTCTCTACCGAGTAGTCGTAAAGGAGCTCATCGGAATAATTCTTTGGAAAAAATCCAGAATACCTTTCTGATCCGATCTGATCCGTCGATCACGGACACGCGTCCGCCTGGCTCATTTCTAGGAAACGGATCCATCGTGGCGGAAAATTCGCGTGGTGATGAAGAATCTTTTCTCTCTCTGGCCCATCTCTTGGGTCATGGGTTGTCAGACCCTCTTTTTCCCGCGACGTGCTCTGTGCGTGAAAAAAGCAACTGTCCGCATTAAATGCGATGGAACTGATCGTGCCGTGAACCGCGCCCGGCAATCGTTCAAATCTTTAGGAGTCCAAGAATTAGGGTTTTGCCCACATTACTCTCCTGCCTCCTAGCCTTCTGGTTCTCCCCATCCTCTTCCTTACACCATGACCGGGAGCTCATTGGCTGATAACTCATGGCCACGCTCGGAGATGACCGAGGTGAATCTCGCGTCTTCCTTGGAGCTAGCTCTCATCCGATCAACCCACCAAGCCGAATTCCGCCATGTCCGGGGCGAGGGAATTCCCGAACCTGAGTCTGGCTGGCTGGTCATCTTTCCCGATTTTTTCCGGTGCAGGTTCTTCTTGCCTCCCTCCACATTCCTACAATTGATACTACAATTCTATCGGGTGGAGGTGGTGAACCTTGTCCCGGCATCATTCATTCTCCTGAGTGTGTTTGCCCACCTATGCGAAGCCTTCCTCGGAGTTCGACCGCCATTGGACTTGTTCGGTACTACCATGAGGTGAAGAGGACCCGGAGAAAGATAGCGGGAAGCGCGAGCATCCGCCTTCGAGAAGACAAGATCATAGAATACATTGATGCCACAGAAACTCAGTCCTTCCCAGGATGGGAACACAGGTGGTGTTATTGCCGCCCTTCGTCTTCCTCAGGCATAAGGTACTGGGGAACTTCGCCGGAAGCCGCATCTTCTTGGACCGATGAGACCTTGCTCGACTCCCGCCTGCAGCATCTAGTCGGGGAGATTAAGGCTCTTCGAATTCGAGGCCTATCCTCTGCCGATGTAGCCGCCGATTTCATCAGACGCGGAGTCTGCCCTTTACGGTTCAGGGAAACAGGTGCTTGGGACTTGTCGAGCGATCCATACCAGCGGTGGAAGAAACTAGGTAAGCTTCTTCCCTCACAGCCTGACAATGATGGCTTTGTCGAAGTACCCTAACCCCCCTTTCTGCTTCGAGTAGCTCTCCCGGAAGCGGAGGTGTCTGAGAAGGTCAACGCTCTCTCTACGCGCGTACCTTCCCCTGACCGTCCGATGGTTCCCATGTCGTTACCCCTTCGACCTTCACACGAGAAGGAAGAGGTTCTAGCGGTAATCCCTTTTTTTTGTAGGGAGTCTAGCTCCTCACGCCCAACTTATTCTGGTTTGGTGAAACGAGTCCCCTCTGCAGAAAGAAGGACGCGGGGTAGACGATCCCGAAGCTGGGCCCTCTATGCCGGATCGAAGCTCGACCGCGACTGATGGCCTGGACGATGGAAATGCCAAACCACCCGAGAAGATGGAAGAGACTGCGCGAGCCAAACCAAGCTCAATGCCGCCGCCTTGCCTTCTCAGAGCGGGACACCCTTCGGATCGACAAAGGCGCTTTGTTTCACTGAAGAGGGCAATGTCTCATCCTCTTACTTCTTGCTCTGTCAACTTATTGTTTCCATCCCCGAGTTCTGATATGCGGTCTGCAGGGAAATTTCTCCACCAAACCTCGCCCTTCTCGCCGCTCCGCGGAGGAAATCGTCTGTCCGGTTGCTCCCTGGTCAGGGCCCGGCAGGCAGGGCATCCTCCCCTTCACTAGCTAAGGACCGGACGGCGCCGGATCCTTCGGGCGGGGAAGCCTTGGCCGGAGATAACCCTATGGCGCTACTCGGACCCCTGGTGGAGGTAGAAAAACTTTCGCTCCTTATTGGTTTCGTCAGATGGTCCTGCTGTCCTGACTGACCCGGGTGTCTTCTTCCCAGCACGCTCGTGCTAAGTGGGACTCTGTTTGCGGCGAGATCCGCTCACTTCGCGGCGAGACCGACTCACTCCGCGGTGAGATCAACACACTCCGAGACCAGTCGGCTCAGCTTTCCAGCGCTCTTTCTCGGGAGCAGGCGCGGGCTTCGTCCGCCGAAGAGAACTTGTTGAAGATGGCGGACCGCCTAGAGCTGGTGCTTACTATGGTCGGCGCTTCTATCCGAGCCACCGAAAGTTTCTCTCATCGTCTGGCGGAGTTGGATCGCGCCGCTCAGGAATTTTTCGGGCGCTTACTTTTACCCGACTTGTAACTTACGTAGCCCCCGCGCATGTGCGTCAGACATATGTAGAACTTTTCTCTTTTTAATGAATAACTTTCGTCTTTTATGACCGAGTCTCTGGATCAGCCCCCGATTGTCTACTCGAGAGACGTTCTCGAGTGGACAGTCGACTAGCCTCAAACGTAGAACTTCTGAAGTTGGTCAATGTTCCAGGAATTTGTTAGGACTCGGCCATCTTCCATTGCTAGTCGGAAAGACCCTGGTCGAGTAGCTTCGACTATCGTGTACAGGCCTTCCCATTTGGGGGAAAGCTTAT
The DNA here is from genome assembly GCA_019208055.1 of Stipa capillata. NCBI lineage: Eukaryota > Viridiplantae > Streptophyta > Magnoliopsida > Poales > Poaceae > Stipa > Stipa capillata. Next base: position 48,508 of record JAGXJF010003350.1, read on the forward strand.
TGCTATTGCTTTTATTCTGTACGAGTCGTAGGACGAGGTCTCCAACTTGCAAGGAGCGTTGTCGAACATGTCTGTCATAATAGCGACGGAGCTTCTGCTGGTATTGGGTGGCCCGGAGTAGAGCTTGGGTACATTTTTCCTCGATGAAGTTGAGGTCGTCCTCTCTTCGAGGGATTTCATCCTTGTCGGAATACAATTGCATCCGTGGCGATCCTAGGGTAAGTTCACACGGCAGCATGGCCTCGGCTCCATATACCAAACCAAACGGCGTTTCTCCGGTCGCCCGATTGGAGGTTGTCCGTAAGGCCCAGAGGACGGAGGGCAGCTCGCGAACCCAAGCCTTGGCGTGGGCGGAGAGTCTATCGAAGACACGAGTTTTTATCCCCTGAAGTATAAGTCTATTGGCGCGTTCGACCTGTCCGTTGCTTTGTGGGTGTGCAACTGAGGCATAGCATATCTTGGTGCCGAGTTCGGTACAGTACTCGATGAAGTCGGAGCTGGAGAACTGAGTACCGTTGTCGGTTATGATTCTGCTCGGGACGCCAAACCTAGTCATAACGTTTCGCATTATGAACCGTTTGGCTGCCTCTGATGTGATCTGTACGACAGGTTCGGCTTCGATCCACTTGGTGAATGTGTCGATCACGATGAAGAGGAACTTATAGCCCCCGGGTGCCACCGGGAACGGCCCTAAGATATCGAGACCCCACGCGGCGAATGGCCACGACAAGGGAATTGTCTGTAATGCCTGGGCGGGCTGGTGAATGCGTCTGCGGTGGAATTGACACTGACGGCATCGCTTCACTAACTCGCTCGCGTCACGAAGGGCTGTCGCCCAATAGAATCCTTGTCTAAAGGCCTTTCCGACCAGGGTTCGGAAAGATGCATGTTTCCCGCACACCCCCCCATGGATATCCTCGAGTAATCTTATACCCTGCGTCTGAGGGATACACCGCATGAGCACTCCATGGGCCCCTCTTCGGTAGAGGGTCCCGTCGACCAGAAATAAATCTTGGCACGCCGGGCAATTTGCTCGGAAAGTGTATCGTCCTCAGGTACCGTTCGATCGAGAAGGTACCTGTAGATAGGCTCTATCCACGAATCTTCAAGATCGAGGGGAGCGACGAGACGCCCCGCCACTCCCCTCGGAGCGTCAATACCTGGTGACACTCTTGAGTGGTGCTCGGCCACCGCTCCTTCGTCCCCCGGTTCGAGAGAAACCACGGACGGCGTGGAGATCCTTTCTACAAAGGCCCCCGGTGGGCATGGAGATCGTGAGGAAGCTAGGCGGGCAAGACTGTCGGCTTGGCAGTTATTCTTTCGAGGGATATACCGTACTTCCAAACCGACGAATTTCTTCTCTAGCTTTCTCACCTCCGCAAGGTAGGCCGCCATGTTCTGGTCCGTGGTCTGGTAATCCTTGGACACTTGTCTTGCCACCAACTGTGAATCTCCGTTCACGAGGAGGCGGCGAATTTCGAGTTCGGAGGCGACTCTGAGACCGGCTAACAAGCCTTCATATTCGGCCACGTATTCGTGGCCGAGAAGTCGATTTGCAATATGTACTGCAGGTGTTCTCCAGTCGGAGAGGTCAAGACTATTCCAGCCCCCGCGCCTTCGATGGTTAGTGAGCCATCGAAGTGCAATGTCCAAATGTCGTCTTTACTGCTGGGGACGCCGGGTTGTCGGGCTCCGTCCATTCAGTGACGAAGTCAGCGAGGACCTGCGACTTTATCGCTGTACGCCGGGCAAAGTGGATGTCGAACTCCCCGAGCTCGACAGCCCATTTGGCGATTCGGCCTATGGCCTCGCGGTTGCGGAGGATTTCTCCCAGAGGGTAGGTGGTTGGGACCGTGACCGTGTGAGCTTGGAAATAGTGTCGGAGCTTGCGAGATGTAGTGAGGACCGCGTATAGGAGTTTTTGAACTTGAGGATAACGCTCCTTAGGTCCGTGTAAAATTTCACTGACGTAGTACACTGGTTTCTGGATCTTTTCACGGTGCTCGGGGGTCCCGCGTTCCACCGTTAGCACTCCGCTAACCACGGACGGTCCGGCTGCGATGTACAGCAGTAAGCCTTCTTCGGGGTTGGGCGCGACCAGTACTGGAGGGGTAGTTAAGTATTCTTTGAGTTTCTGGAATGCCGCTTCGGACTCCGGTGTCCATTCGAAGCCGTCGTGTTGTCGCAGGTGCTTGAAGAACAGGATCCCACAGTCCCCTAGTCGAGAGATGAATCGGCTCATAGCCGCCATGCAACCTGTGAGTCTTTGGACATCTCGGACCGTTCTTGGGGATTTCATCTCAGCGATCACCCGTATTTTATCGGGTTTGCCTCAATTCCTCGGTGCGATACCAAGAAACCGAGCAGTTTTCCTGCGCTGACCCCGAAGGTGCACTTCTCTGGGTTCAGCATGATCCTGTTTCTTCGGAGGTTGGTGAACGTTTCCAGCAGGTCCGAGATAAGGTCTCCTTTCTTCTTTGTTTTCACGACAAGGTCGTCGACGTATGCTTCGATGTTTCGACCAATTTGGCTGTGGAGGGCAAGCTGCATTCCGCGTTGGTCCATTGCTCCTGCGTTCTTTAGTCCGAAGGGCATCTTCGAATAGCAGAAAACTCCGAAAGGAGTTACGAAGGAGGTTTTCTCCTCGTCTTCCCGGCACATGCTTATTTGGTGGTAACCTGAATAGGCGTCGAGAAGGCTCAAGTAATCGCACCCGGACGTTGAGTCCACTATCTGATCTATTCTGGGTAGGGGGAAGGCGTCCTTAGGACAGGCTTTGTTAAGGTCCGTGAAATCGACACACATCCGCCACTTCCCGTTGGCCTTCTTAACCATGACTGGATTGGCGAGCCACTCGGGATGTTCGACTTCTCGGATGAACCCGGCTTTTAGAAGTTTTTCAATTTCCGCCTTGATGGCTTCCTTTCTATCCGGGGCAAATCGCCGTAGCTTTTGCTTTATCGGTGTGGCGTCTCGATGGACAGCTAGCCTGTGCTCAATCACCTCCCTGGGGATCCCGGGCATGTCGGATGGTTGCCACGCGAATACTTCCGAGTTGCCTCGGAGGAAAGTGATGAGCGACAATTCCAAGTTTGGTTCGAGCGTCGACCCAATCCGAACTGTCTTGGAGGGTTCTAACGGATCTAGAGGGATCACTTTTACCTCGCCATGAGTTTTCACGGCCGCGTGGGTTTTTGAGGGCATATGCTCTCCGCCCTCCGGGAGCACGTGGTCGAGACTGCGCTTGTCGCAGAGGAGTGCTTCTCTGGGGGAGCTCCGTACTGTGAGGACACCCTTTGGGCCAGGCATCTTTATGCACTGATAGGCGTAGTGCATAGCTGCCATGAATTTGGCCAGGGTGGGTCGTCCCAAGATAGCATTGTAAGCTGTCTCGAAATCGACTACATCGAATAGGATTTTCTCCGTTCGGAAATTCTCCGGTGTACCAAAGGTAACCGGGAGCGTGACTTGCCCAATCGGCGTGGCCGATGAGCCCGGGACGATGCCGTGGAAGGCGTGCGTCACTGTCTGCATGGACGATCGTGGCACTTGCATGGCATCGAGGGCGTTGGCGAATAGGATATTGAGGGAGCTCCCTCCATCTATTAGCACTCGGCCTACTCGGCAATTGTTGATCGTGGGCTCGACCACGATCGGGTACTGTCCCGGTCGAGCACAGTTTTCGGGGCAATCGGTCTGGTCAAATGAGATTGCTACCTCGGACCACTTGATCGCTCGAGGAACTCACGGTACACTCGCGAGAACTTCCCGGGCAATCGCCTTGTACTGCCTCTTGGACTCGTAGAGGTTGAGCCCCCGAATATGTGCTCTATTGCTCTGACGTGCCCCTGGAAAGGCTCAAGGGTGGAATCATCGTCGTCGGAAGATGTCTCCCGGCTGTTGTTAGCGACCTGAGGGTTTTCCTCGCGGAACCTCTCTCGCTCTTCCCTAAGGTATTTCTTGAGGATGCGACACTGTCGCAGATCATGCGAGTCCGTCTGGTGGAAGTCACACCAGGGCTTGGACGTCTTGTCGGAGGATGTCGTAGGCTTATCCTTGGGGCATGGCTTCCAGGTGCGTTTCTCGGAGACGTCGGCCATTACCTCGTCGGTTCTGGTCCTCTTCTCCTTGCTCCCCCCGGAGGGCTTCTTCTTGCGCTTGGTCTTGCGCGAGTCACCTCTTGATCGGAGGGGAGAGCTGGTCGATTCACCCCGCTGTTGCTTGATGTAGCGCAAGGTTTCCTCCGCACAAGCAGCCTTCTCGGCCAGGTCCATGAGCTGCCTGGTGGTTCTTGGTGGCCGCATGATCAGGTCGTGCGTGCACATCATGTTTCGACTGCCCCGAGTGAAGGCGCGGATGACGTCCGAGTCCGTTATCTCGGGTATGGTGTTGCGGACAGCACTGAACCTTTTCGCGAACTCGCGGAATGTCTCATCTGGTCGCTGGACGACGAGGAAAAGGTCATCGACACGGCCAGGCCTTGGGAAGGTACCCTGGAAGTTCCCGAGTAGCATGTCGCATAACTGTCCCCAGGAACGGATCGTTCCTGGGGGGAGATTCGTCAACCACGTCCTCGCGGCTCCTCTGAGAGCGGTAGGGAGGTAGTTGGCCATTACCTTTTCGTCGCCGCCGGCCGCCTCAGTCGTGGTAGTGTAGATCTGGAGGAACTCCACGGGATTCGTGGTCCCGTCATACGATTCAAGCGAGCCGGGCTTGAAACGAGAAGGCCAGCGTACCTACCGGAGTTCCTGGGATAGCGCTTGGCATCCGCTAAAGGATCCCCGATAAGGCACGTTCTCGCCGCTATTCGGGGTCAAGGACCGGCCCCGGGTATTGGCGTTGTGCGCGTGATCTCTCCGAGAAGGTTGCTGCTCCTGCTGGCGCCTTTGGCGGCGGTGCCGCTCGAGCTGTTCTCGGAGGTCCACCGGCTGCTCCTCCTGAGGAGACCAGTTTCTGGGGTGTCGTCCCTCCTGATCCCGTTCTTCCAACGGAGGAGGGGTATCGGTCTGAGTAGAGCTGCGGGCCACCGATCGAGCTCGAGAAGACTCGGCCTGGTTCTGAGCCTCCTGGAGGTCAGCCCCCAGCCGTCGCAGCCACTGCTCGCCCGCGGGTGTCGATAGATCCCCCACGGGCGGTTGTGACAGTAGATTGTGCACTTCCGCAAGTCTTCGAGCAGTTCGGGACACGTACTCCCTCGTTCCCGGGGGGATCTTTCTCCCATAGCAGGCAGGCCTCCATTCCGAGGAGTTCTCTCCCCGGCCGCGGGCAAACCTCCATCCGCGTGGGAGGCGGTCGCCGCATTGCGCGGCTGTGAGCCCCCGGGCAAATTCTGATCTTCGGGGTCTTCTCGACCGTCGTCAATCGCGAGTACCATCCAGGGTCCTTGGCTGGACGATGTGTACTCGTATTCCATCGCGTTGTCCTCGTCGGAGGCGACGCGGGTCAAGTCTTGATCGTTCTCACGATCAGAATTAGCAGGAGAAATTCCAGCCATGGGGCTGGTCGTTCCCGCCGGGAGCTGTCGTTCAAGACCAACTTCCCGCTAAAGGCCCTGGCGCACTCGGTTCTGAAGTGATCTGCTTCGCCATCCGAGTCCTCTCCAGGGGCGTATTCTCCGAAGTCAACTCGATCCATCACTGGGTACGGGTCCATAGGGCCAAAGTTGTCGTAGAAGCCCTGGTCCGAGTATCCAGTACGGGGCGAGATTGCGACCGGTTTTCCTGCCGTGCTTGCTACTTCCTCCTTGGTCGAGGCCGGGGAGGACTGTGCGGACGGCGCTGGGATCTGATCGCGCCTAGTTGCGCGTCCTGCCGACTTTGATCTTTCCTCGACGGCTTGGTCCGGAGAGGTCCCCACGGTCGGCGCCATCTGTCGACGATCGGTGGACCGGCGATCTTACGGTACTCGTGAGATGAGGATTGCTGGGGGGTAGGGACCTCTAGGGGCCAAACGCCAAGAGATCTGACAGCAGGGGACAGCCGTTTTATACAGGTTCGGGGCTCCCTCAGGATAATAACCCTACGTCCTGTTGCTATATATTGATCGGAATACGCTTACAATGGGGGGTGTATGTTAGTGGCTATCCTAGGCCTAATCGTAGACTAATCCTCCGGGCTCGACTCCTTCGAGACTGCGGGTCTTCTAGGGCTTCACCTCTTGGGATCTTGTGCTGTGACTAGTTGAATCTATTTGGCTTCACCTTCCCCATGGGATTGCTGACCCTTATATAGGGGGTACCCAGGGTTGTACTGGACGTGGACTTACGCCCGAGTAGGACTCTGGCCTCCTTGAACATCGGGTTTGTCTTTCCTAGTTAAAGGGGAGTCTTCCCTCCAGAGAGGGGTTACCTTATTGTCCAAAGATCCTTATTAGGTACGTGGTACCTTCCTAAAGTCTCGGGAAACTGCACACGGATACCCCTGATACGCGGGATACCGTACATCATCACTACTCAAATGTGAGACTATTTGCGAGCTCCTCAAACTACGTGGATGACTTACTCTACTCAAGTGTTCTTACGATTAATCATGATAGCATCTGGTCGGAACGTTATCTCCGACTAGGTTGATTCCTTTTGATCTTTCTTGGCCTTGTTTCACAAACTAATGTGCGGCTTGATGAAGAGTAGTGTATAACTATTATATACAACGATAGTAGCTATATATGAATACACGAAGACTTAAGGGTATCCTACTTACCCGAGATGCTATGTACCTCGGAGAAGGATTCTAAGTCGATAATGATACCACCCGTAGGTATACAGGAGTCTTTAAACTAGGCAATCAATCCCAATGTTTAAGGAAGATGTAGTGCTACTCGAAAACGAATCCATACCTCTTACGATATGGTATACCCTCTATAAAAAGGTCTCGAGGGCCTTTAGAGAAGATAAGCTACTTAAGATCTCTTAGAAGACAATCTAAACCAGATAGAAGCCCTTGCAAAAGCTAGAAAATTAGCCTGACGACTTCTGAGCAAGTAGAAGGGAAGATCATCCTCCACAACCACCTCCGATTAGTTTTAGATCCCATCTTGGACTAGACACACCCTCTTGTACCTTGTCTCATGATCAATATAAACCAACAGGACATAGGGGTGTTATCTTGAGGGAGGCCCGAACCTATATAAAATCTCCTCGCTAGTGGCCCAATTTTGTGATCTGCTTTTGTCTTTTCTCCATGTATTATGTAAGATCGACGGTTTATCGATCGTCGATAGTTACAAATAGCAAATAGTATGGGAATAATTTTGGTCAAAATGGTTGTACGCAAGGACTGACAATCTCGGACGGTTTCTAACAAAAAACTGTCTGGGATAATATCCCAGATGTTTATCCGACAAAACCACTTGGGATATAGGAAGATATTCCAGATGGTTTGGTACTACAGAATCGTCTGGGATATACCCTAGGTGGTTTTTGTCAGAAACAGCCTAGAAATAATTCTAGTATCCTAGATTGTTCTATTGTAGCCAGCAAGGATATATCCTGCCTTTATTGCCCTTGCCTGACCACCCACTAGATACATCTAGATCTTAATTTTATCTGGTGGGTGCAATAAAGGCGATTTGGGGGTGATTTTTGGAGTGGTGAGGCAAGATTTGCAAGAGATATTGAAGATCTCTTGGCTATTAACTTTGAAATGTTACTAAAGCTTTCTAATCACATTAGAGTAGTTTACTCCATTAATTGTATGTATTTTTCATTTCATTTGTCTAAAGTAAGGATTAGAGGGAATGTGTTGAATTATTGATTTAAGGTTTAAATTAGATGAAGGTTGCTAGGTATGGAGACAATAGAGAGAATTGAGAGAGGAATGGATCGTATAGTGATGATTCTCCTAGTGTTGGCATAAGAAAGGAGATAGATATGATGGATGATTTAGCATTTTGATAACTAACTAATGAAAGATATAATTCTATGATGAATTAATATAAATTCTTCTTCTTAATTAGAGGTATTAATTGTAATTTATGTTAATGAATTTAAATATTTAATGCTTAGCATAGATAGATCCATGATTGATGTACAATTGTAGTCATGTGAGTGATGAGTACATTAAGGGCTTGGTTGATTTTAGAAGAGCCGCCGAAGAGGATATACTCAATAAGGGGAGTGAATACATATATTTTCCATCCATTGGTATACATGTTGGACCAAGCACGGCGAGGAGGAGGTCATCATACATGAAGATAGTAACAAATCCGATGATGAAGTCAGCGATATTCTAGATGTAATCGATTGACTACAGACAGCGATGATGGGTTATCAAAAGATGATGAAATGAACAATTTGGATTAGATGCTTTGGGATGCTAAGGGGAACGACCTTGACGATGTTGGTCACAGTAAATTTCATAGATTGACAGCAGACTCGGAGAAACCTTTCTTATTAGGATGCAAGCCCTCGACCGTGCCTGAACTATTGAAATTGAATGCAAGCAATAGATGGTCCGACAAGAGCTTCACTGCGCTATTAGGTCTATTAGTAGACATGCTCCTAAAGGAAAATCAGTTGCTGATAACCACTTACAAAGCCAAGCAGGTTCTTTATCCTTTGGGATTGGAAGTTGAAAGAATACATACGTGTCCCCAATGATTGTATACTCTACCATAAAGATTATGCAGACTCGCATTCATGTGCAGTGTGCAAAGCATCTCGCTACAAGCGCAAGAGTATTGAATCAAATGATGCTAAGGATAGTGAGGAAGTTATTAAAGGAACTCCAGCCAAGGTTGCTTGGTACCTTACAGTAATTCCCCGCCTGAAGGGTTTATTTGCGAATCCAAAGGAGGCTGAGCTGACGCGCTGGCATGCCGAGGGGTGGAATGTTGATAAAAAGTACAGACACCCCGCGGATGTTGTACAGTGGAGAAACATTGATAGGAAGTATGAAGACTTCATTGACAAAGTGAGAAATATAAGGCTTGGATTGAGTACAGATGGAATGAATCCTTTCGACAGCATAGGCAGCCAACACAGCACTTGCCCTGTGCTTGATACGGTGGCTCCCGATCTTCATGATTTGGATTGGGTAACTAGCGTAGCCTACAAGGATATACCACCCCAACAACAAACTCCAACGAGAAGGCCTTTGGGGAACTAGGAAACCAAGTCAACCATACTCTTAATGAATGCCACGATCTCCACAAAGGGGCAGGCGCTGATCCTTACAATCCACAAGAGAAGAAAGGCCTATGGTGGAAACCCTAATCTAGAGGGATGAACCCTAGATTAGGAGCTAAGCTCAACTTAAGGCTAAACAACAAGTCTAATCTCAGTTAGGGGTTGGGTACGGGTATTTATAGTCCTAACCCCGTAACCCTTAAAGGCTAAGCCAACTCATTACATGGGCCTTAGCCCGTTACTGTTTGCAAACAGTGCGCCCGGACATTTCGGGGTAACATGCCTGGAATGTCCGGACGTTGATCAATGAACATCCGGAGGGTTGGAGCTGACACTTCGGGCAGCAGTCGTCCGGAGACTCCGGGGTTGAGGCCCGGAATGTCCGGGTACGTGGCTGGAACACGCTGCTCTCGGGCACCCCTCCGGAGTGTCCGGGACTGGTACCAGAATGTCTGGGTACCATACCGAGAGGAGCACACTCCAGGTGGAGGACGTCCGGAGACTCCGGGTTTGATGCAAGATCAGCGAGGATTTTTTAATCAGACTAATGCAATATGAAACCCCTAATGGTGAGTTGTGAGGGCCAGGGTATCGACACCTACAGATGGATCGACAGGTGGTTAACCTGATCGATTTCGGTATCGTAGGGCTTTACCCGTCACCCAAGGCGGGGTTAGAATTGAGATTGGTGGGAAGTCATGGTCGGCCAACCCTGAACTTACGCATTCTCAATTCATCCCTCGCGTCGGGTGTAAGTCCCAAG